>JAWWMW010000346.1:4087-18605 GCA_035048345.1 Echeveria elegans | reverse complement strand
GGGATTTGAACCCACGCTCTCTCACGAGAACCAGAACTTGAGTCTGGCGCCTTAGACCACTCGGCCATCCTGACTTCCTGCCCTTGTTCTACTAATGTCCACTATATTTCTTCTCTAATGTAATCTGAATCTGGGCCGTTGTATTTGGGCTTTGATATTTGTGAATCGATTCTTCCGATGTGTATTTATTTGAGCCTTACCGCTATCTGGGCCGTATATCCATATTGACTGTTTCCTTCAGATATTTATGTGTTGGTTATTTAATTATTCACATTAATGTCTTTTAATTTATTTATCAAAATAAAAGGCAAAAATTGTTTAGTATGTCAATAAATTTTGGGTAGAAAATCAATAAATAAAAATTCGTAAGCCTTTAGAATATGTATTTGTGGAAACAATTAGAATTATTAGGTCTGTATATGGAATGAGATCAAACAACAGCCATTCATTTCAGATTAGGATGAGATAAATAATACGTATTATTTTGTTACTTTTTCTAAATTATGATTCAGTACTATAATTTATTTATGACTTTTTATTTATGGTTGTTGTCGCAATATAATTCAAATCCGCATCCCCTTTTTTAGTTTTTGATATATTAATTCTCTTTCTAAAATAAATCTTCTTCCGAACCAATGGGAGGTGACTCATTGATTGAAGAGTTGGACAAAAAAAAGATTCTTTAAGGTCAAGGGTTCAAACCCTGCAATACAGTTGCTATATAGTCGTTATGGAATTGATGTCGAATCTTTAAAATGAATACCCAGTAATAGTGAAGGTGCCACTAAGCTTGCGTATTAATTAATAATTATTTATTTAAATTAGCTAGATATGCAATAATCATCTTGTACTATATGTATCCACTCAAACTCATTCTCAACCCGGCAGAAGACGAAACTACCCTCTCCACTTGCTCTAGCTTGTAATACTGAAAGTCCTGAAAAGTGAAAAGTGGCATTCCAGCAAATATCTCAACTCCAAAAGGGCATTACCGTCCGAAAAATCTCCCAATAAATAAGGTCAAGATAGAGACCTGTCAACCACTATCCTTCTATGTATCATTTTCCGCTGTGGATCGTGAGCCGAAGAAGAACAAAGTAGCGAAGTGAATAGATAAATCTAGGGCACAGTTTTACAGCGCATTCAGGATTTTATTTTTTTATAACTGAAGAAGAAGATTCGATGCGTTAGTCGATCGGCAAATCGGTCGTCGATCGAGGTGTCGGCGTGTCTTTTACGGTTCCAAAACGCAGCTTTTTTGTTGAAAGATTTCATCTCTTGATCGTGGAGTGAAATCGACCGAAGCGCTGGCGCTGCTGCTGCTGGTGTTGTTTATTTGTTTACAGGTATATTCGGCTACTGAGTCATCATCTGCGGTTATCTTGTTTTGATTGTGTGATTGTTGTTGTAATGAGGATCGTGTGAGTAGAGGCGTTGAGGTGGGGATGATTTCTGTGGATCGGATGGAATGGAGTATGTGAATGATTTAGGGTTTTTAGGGGATTTGGAGTGCATGGTTGGATTTGAGATGCGTTGACGAATTGGGAGGTTTCGTTTGCGTGAAGACTTGTGTGTTTTGAGACTGGATCAGTGGAATGTGGTTGAGTGTGGATTGTGGCAATGATTGGAAACGGGTGGCTTAAATTGTAATGAGCAGATTGGTAGTGTAAAATAGGTTGACCATGCTAATGGGTTGATGTTTGTTTTGATGGACTGTGAAAGAGTGGCCTGTGGTTTAGGCCTTTGAATCAGTGGAGCAATATTAGCCAAATCAATCATGATTTTGATCAAGTTGTTGTGGCATAAAGATGCATGACGTTTTTGTGTGTTAATGCTGAATCCATCTAGAAGGGAAATGATTTTTTGAACTTAAGATAATGGTTCAGTTATCAAATCTTGTTATTTAGTTCAAAGGATCCTCAGTTAAATATGGAATCAATAGACACACGTAAGCGGTACTTCAGCTCTAGTTTCTTTTTGATTTCGTCTCATGTCTGTTATGAAACAGTTGTTCCTGAAGACAAGCTAAGATAGCTGGCGTTCTTAATGCTTCTTCCTGTATAGAGTAGATAACTGTGGATGCTCAGGAGGGTAGTTTCGTGCTACTATCTTTCAGATTTACATCACCATGAATAGCAACACATTTTATCGGCACCCAATAAAGTTTTGAATAAATCGGTGTATTTTAGCTCAAGTAATTTGCTTGTTTGATTGTATTTATATGAATGGCTGAGAAATATGTACTAACTTGAAATATCTATGTCAACAGTTGTCTTTATAGATCTGCGCTCTGCGTTAAGCTCGCTGCCCTCTAGCTAGAGATTGAGTGTTCCGTTTAGGAAAGGAACGTTTATTGTGGAATAAGATTCACCTGATTATACCTGAGTTGAAGGTGAGATTTCCTGCGGTAGTTTCCAAAGATGGAAAATGATACAGATTCAGCAAAGGTAATTTCTGTCTGTCTTAGTTATTTTGTCAAACGACTGCATATGGTATTACCATACTTTCGTTGTCATTTATGCGTTTTCATGGTCTATTTTGCAGCTCAGTGTCATCATTTTTGGACAGAAATTCTGCAGCAAATTGGAACACATCCCTATTAAAAAAAGGATACTACTCCGGGATTCAGCAATGTATCAGCGTACCCCTCCATCAGCTGAAGAGTTGAACCAAAAAATAGACTCTCCTCTTGTATCTCAAAATTCCAACTTTCCAGGGTCTCCTTTTGTGGGCACGCACTCGGATCCTAACTCTTGCTCAAAGCAGCAAGCTGATAATCTGAACTCTCTACAGTTAAATGATAACTTCGGGAAAACTGTAGCAATGAATCTGAAGGACGCTGATAGTCATCCACTGTTTTCTGGCTCCCAGACTCCTGTAGATGTTATTGTTGACAATCCAGATAAAGATCCAAGAGCTGATGCCATATCACCTTGCATTGAAGGTGCATTGCATTCCGTGTCTTCATTGGCACCTCTTGGTAAAGGTGATGGTTTGATTGCCAAAAGTTCAGGGGCTGTTCTGAGTTTGACAGGTAATGTAACAGCTGATTCCTATTCTGGTGAGAAATCAACCCTTCAGCCTGATCACGTGTCTTGCAAGGATCCTGGAGTTGTGCAGTCGATAACCCAGGACAATAGGATTTTGTGGGACCTGAACGTTGAAATGGATGCATGGGAGAAGCCAAATAATCTTCTAAATGATGAATTAAAATCTGATCCCACCATTTCTGATGTGCAATCTAACTCCAACCTGGAAAGATCAGAAGATCACAGGTTGAAGCTGGGGACTGCAGTTTCTGAAAATGATACTGAAAACGTTCCAAGTATGAACTCTGATGGTATTTATAAGCATGAGCTAATGACTTCAGATTCTGTTGATGGTGAGCGGTGTGCGTCTGTTAGGGAAGATCAACAGGTTGCTGTTGGATCTCAAGCATGCTCCATTGAAAAATCCCCTATGGAAATAGCAAGCATGAAACTAAGCTGCAATCACGAGGTTGCTTACAAAACGGATGAACATGTGACTTTAAAACTTGGTGAAAACACAAGTAATTTTTTTGAGAATGCGCCTAGAGGAGATCCGGTAAGTGTTTGTGCAACTCCTAACAATAATGTTATTTCCACTGAGGAGCCGAATTGTGATAATAAAAGCATTATCATCGAAGGCGAGGGCTCTGATAACATTCTTCACGTTAGTGGCGGCGAGGATAATGATATATCGAAGAAGGGGACAGATTCCAAAGCTGGTCAGCATGATGTTATTTTAAGTTCTTCTGCAGATCAACTTGAACAGAGAGCGCCCGTTAAAGATAGTGATCTGTTTGCAACTCCTGAAGAAAAAATTATAGCTGAGACTATTAAAGCTGCTCCTTCCACAAGAGAACTGACTGAAACCCCACCGAAGCATGTTGATATTGATATGGAGAATATTCTGCAGTCTGTAAGCGTGTCTGCCATGTACGACCAAGGTGCTACCGTAGTCAAACAAGTTCCCAGCATGAGTAAAGGCTGTTGGGCCCAGATTGAGCAGGATTACGAGGATGGTGAATTGAGGGAAATGGACATGCATTGCTGGAATGAAGATGAAACCAAGATTGGTGAAATTGAATGTCTAGATTATGAGCCCGATATTGAAGATATAGATGACTTGGATGAGTCACAGACTTCCTTGTCAGTTAGTAAAGGTGAAAGTGGGCATAAGAGCAAGAAATGTAAATTATCTGAAACTCTGGTAAAAGATCATTTAGCGAGGATGAATGATGTGAAAATGGGATTGAATGGCTCTGGATATGGACCACTCATTGTAAATACTCAGTTGGAGAAAAAACTATCTGGGTGGGATCAGCTGCCAAAGGATGGATGTTCTTCGTCAGAGAAGGTGCAGGAAACACAAGGAATGTTATCAAGAACTCTAAGGAGCGAGCTGCGCAGCTGCAGTGATATACACACCCTTTCTGAGGATGCTGAGGACAAGGAAACAGTTGTCGAGCGAAGGATCAGGTAAATGTTGCCTGTTCAATACTAACTTTATGTATGTCTAGAAGTTACTTCCCTACTACTACCCACACTATGCTGATTCTCTTTGGTCGCTTGGCTTTTTTCTGTTTCAGACCCAAAGAAATGGATGATTCATACCCCGCAGACTGTGGCTCTGTCTATGATAAGTTTAATGGAAAGAGGAGATCCGCACCTCACATTCATGGCAGGAATCGAGCTGAATATTGGGACTCTGAACGTCGTAGTTCCGTCAACTATCATGACATTTATGACAATCATTCTGGATCAAGACATATGAATATTAACTCTAAAGGTCGTGAGCAGTGTAGGAGTAGGTCACCATATGATAGAAATGAAGCTTATAGCCCTCATATTAGTTATTCTAGATATTCGAGGGGGGGAAATGGAAGTCGCGCTGAAGGATCTGGTAGAAGTCTTAGAGGAGCTAGGAATGGATACAGGGGTTCCTTGTCTGATGATCGGTCTGAATCTGAGTTCTGCATGCGACCGCAGTTTGTAAGGAAAGATAGGAGCTTCTCCCCAAGACCAGATGCACATTTCTCTGAAACTTTCATCAGATCTGGGTCGAGATCAAGAACTCGTTCTCCTCCCTTGTGGGTACCACCATATGAACGATTAGGCCCAAGAGTCCATCGTAGATCACCGGAATTCAGTGCAGATGATAGAGTAAAGAGGACAAGGTTGCCATTTTGGAAGTCAAATTATCCACCAGATAGTGAAATGCGATACAATTCACCTCCACGGAGTGGATATTTACGACAAAACAAGTCTAGGTGGAATGATGAAGAAGATTTTGATTTGCGGGTTTCCCGGGATAGATCTCAAGTGAGATCATTCAGTCATAAAGAAAATTTTGATGCGTCTTGTTCTCGCGGAAGTTTCAAATCGAGTGATGATTTCAGACCCACTGGGTACCGTGGAAGAATGCGTGAACTTACTCCTCCTGACAGGGTTAGGAGTTACATTGGTGGGAAAGATAGAAGAAAGCACGAGGATGGCTTTGAGGTAGGCCAGCGGAAGCGCTATAACAAAGATAGTTTTGCACGGCGATATGACGCAGAATACAGTATTGCAACTCAAAATTATCCTTTGATGGATGATTTTTTGGAGGACGGGGAAACAAGAAGTGGTAACATGCGCAAAAAAGAAAGTAAAAGCCATGAGAAATATGACTATGACCTAAGTTATCCCGGCTCTACCCCGAATGCAAAAAAATGATTAAGAATCATTTACTGGAGCTTCAGGTCTCTGCCCAGGCTGGTTTTGCTTATTATTCCTTTATTTTCATTTCCCTTTAGTAGAATTGTTGATCCATTGATCGCTTTCTCCCGGTCATTACGCATACTAGTTCACAATTCTATTTTCCATTTTGGTAGAATTTTGACAGTGACCAGACTTTTAGTTTTCAGTGGCAAGTTGTTTATCAAATCTTTGACCGAATCAGTATAGCATTTTAAGATTTCTCAAACAATTACTGTATTAGTTTCCTGCTAAATATTGTGGTCTATGTTACACTCCATTTTGCTTTTGGTGATGGAATGGGGAACTGGAGTTTGTAGTGGCTTATGAAAGCGGGTTGCATTCTACTATTAAATTTGCAGTTCTAGCCCTTGCACTGCTTCTACTTGTTTATATTATAAGATATGCTATAAATTGGTTCAGAACCTAAGGAGGGCTAGCTTTAGGTTTGAGCTTTGAGATGAATCATTCATCTGTGATGCTATGTTGATGATGTGATTCAATTTAGAGATGTAAGGCAAGCATATACTATGTTCGAGGTGAAACATTGAACCTTCAAGGACACGAGCAGTCACGGCGTTCCACTTTGTAAGGTTTTTCGGATCCTAATATTTTGTTTATCTTATTTCCTTTTTGATATAGAAACAATGGTTATAGCTTATAGGCTTCTTGCATATTTTAACCCGGTTAATATTTTTAATATGCAGGATGGTTCTGGTCATGCATATTTCCTGATAGGGTTGTTTAAGCAAACAGTTGATGCATACTGTAAGTGCTCCTGCAAAACTCCTGTAGTTGAGTTTTTTTTCCATTTCAGAGATATGATCGTGGATTGATGGTCCTTGATCTTATTACTGTGCTGTGTCATCCGCTAGTTGTGGCCCTTTTTGTTCATCTGTTGATGGATTATTTTGGTCATTATATCTGTATATTTTTATTAATCTACTAAAATTTCAGTCTAAACAAACTTGTATGAACTACAAATCAATAGCTGATCACCTTGACATGAATTTGCTCTTTTTGATTTTGAAGACATTCTTGTACGAGCGTCTAGTGTTAACTGTTATGCAACACGGCAGACATGTTTTTCAAGTACATATATAAGGTCTTGTAGCTTTACAATTTGATTGACAAGTTTCTTTATAAGCAGGCTTTTCGCATGGGTAACAAGATGCTGCATAGACTGTCAACAAAATACCACACTTAACAAGATGCACACTGCGTCTGAAGATTTGGATCCCTATTTGTGGCATGTCAAACATCTGGAGTCTGGGTAACATATGATCAGGGCCGTAGGAGGTGCGACAGTGATGTCAGTATATTGTAATGTCTGCCTACGTAACAAACATATATCAATCTCTTATGCAGCACCGCTTTTTCAAAATATCTGAAGTTCTGTAATATTAGAGAAACCCGATCGTTGCCGAAACTCGAAAGTGCCTTTGTTTAGAGGTATTGGATCTGTTTATCCTCTAGAATTGTAAACATAAAGATGATGATCGGAAGCGCCTGATTTATTTCATGTAGGAAGCAATACCGATTTGTGACTATGCTGAATTCCATAAACACAGATAAAGTCGGTTACACGTTACTTAGATTATGCACTTTATGATTGCTCTTGTTTAACATATGACATGGTTGTGGCTTGCAATGTGAAGCTCTGTTTCGCAAGTATGTTCTATGTCGTAAAGGAGAAATGAGAAATGTTTAGTGCAAGTAAGGCTTGTGTTGAATGCGGCCATTTCTACCAGAGTTCACTACACCCAGTTGATCTGAAAGAGTTTGATGGAAGCATTGAAAGGAGGTCAATGGTGATTATGCCTTCTTCTTCTTCTTTTTCACTGCAACTGGTAGCTGTTATAATAATAATTTAATTTAATTTGCTAGTCAGGAATTTTCTTGAAAAGTGAAGAGCATATTTACTTCAGGGGAAGTTTCCCTACACTGAATTTACACAGTGATGTAAATTTTATGAGAATCATACTCGTCTAAAAATGGTAGGCTTGATTAACATTATAGAATTTGAGTAATAATGAATGTTTTGCACTGCAAAACAGCAAAAGTATTTAGAGATTTACTGTTAATTGTGCTGGCATTAAATAGATAGAGACTACAGTTTTCCCAATGGGGCATTAAATAATTGTTCTTGTACAGGGATGGGTCTTCATTTGCTGGTAATTGAAGTGTGAATGCTTATCATTTGACCAATATTCTCCCTTTAAGTGTCAAATATTAAAAAATTGATTTTCCCAAATAAAGCACAAAAATCCAAGATTCATGGGGTTTTAATTTTGTTTTTTTATATTCCTCAGTTATAAGAACCCTCCTACGTTCAAAATTCAATTTCCCATCACCCTGCACCTGCTGTTTTTACTCATCGCCTTTTCCCATTCCGTTTACAAAAGGAATAGAAGGACCCCTATAAAAAGATACCACCCTCACTCTCTCAAATACCTCATTTTGTCAACAACCATGGCTTCCTCATCACCCTCTCTTCCAAAGCCCAGTGTAAGTTACAACACTCTCCCATCTCCTCCTCAAGGGTTCTTTCTTCTTCTTCTTCTTCGTTTTTTCTTTTACAAAAAATGCTGCAGTTTTGTTCACAGGTGTTATGCATTGTGATTCTAGCAGCTATGTGCATGATGGCTATTGGAGCTGATGCAAAAACAAGATGCTTTAAGAATGACATTGATTCTCCTGCCAAATACGAATACAAAGCCATCAACTGTAGAAAACACAGTGCTTTGTTGACAGAATTCGGTGCAAAAGGTGACGGCAAGACGCTAAACACTCATGCATTCCAATCCGCCATCTCAAAGCTCGCACCACTGGCTTCCGACGGTGGCGCACAGTTGATTGTTCCACCAGGCAAGTGGCTCACTGGTAGCTTCAATATCACTGCCAGCCACTTCACTCTCTTCCTCCACAAAGATGCTGAAATCATTGCCTCTTTGGTACGTATGCTGTTTTGTCCTGCTATACTCTTCTCTTCTTGGTTTAAGGCCTATTGAGCCGTTGACTTTCATAACTGGGCTTGCAGAAAGAGACTGATTACCCAATCCTTGCTCCACTACCATCCTACGGTAGAGGAAGAGATGCTGATGGTGGTAGACATGCAAGTCTCATATTTGGGACTAACTTGACTGACGTTGTTATCACCGGTACATATCTAAATTCTAGCTGCACCTTTTTTTTTTTACCATGTTTTTTTTTTGATGTATGCATTATTGTGTGTTTTTGGGTCAGGTGCGAACGGGACAATAAATGGGCAAGGAGAAACTTGGTGGGAAAAATACCGAGCAAAGAAGCTCAAGTACACTAGGCCTTATTTGATTGAGATTATGTACTCGAACAAAGTTCAGATTTCTAATCTCCATTTGAAAGATTCTCCGGCGTGGAATGTCCATCCTATCTACTCCACCAATGTTATTGTACAAGGCCTTACTATCACTGCTGCTGAAGATTCTGAAAACACCGATGGCATCAACCCTGGTATATATATACATATGTGCACTTATTAAAATTTAAACCGTCGTTGTAATTCGTGAACTTGTAAAAGAAAAGTAGTTGATCATGGCGTCTTTTTTTTGTTTTTGTTTTTGTTTTTTTGAATAGATTCGTGCTCGAATGTTCTGATCCAAGACAACTACATAATCTCCGGAGATGATTGCGTTGCGATCAAGAGTGGATGGGATCAGTATGGAATCAAAGTAGGACTACCAAGCCAACACATTTCCATCAGGAGGCTCACTTGTATCTCCCCATACAGTGCCGGAATAGCCTTAGGAAGCGAAATGTCCGGAGGAATCCAAGACGTGAGAGGAGAGGATCTCAACTTTATCCGCACAGAGTCAGCAGTCAGAATCAAAACAGCTAAAGGCAGAGGAAAATACGTAGTAAACGTATTCATCAAAAATGTCGTAATGAAAACAATGAAGTATGTTTTCTGGATGGCCGGAGACTACAAGGAGCATCCGGACAATGGCTACGACCCTAAAGCCATCCCAGTTGTCCAAAACATTAACTTTAGAGACATGGTTGCGGAGAATGTGACACAACCTGGAAAACTAGCTGGAATCGAGCATTATCCGTTTTCGTATGTTTGTATGTCAAATGTGACGATCGGGCTTGCGAAGAAACACAAGGAGTTGCTGTGGGATTGTAGTAACATTAAGGGAGTGAGCAGTAAAGTGAGTCCTCAGCCATGTGGGCTTCTGCCGGAGAATAACTTGAATAATGGCCAGTGTCCTTTCCCGAAACAAAGATTGGGTATTGAGAATGTTCCGATGAAGACATGTTCTGTTTAGAAAAAGAGTCTTTACGCAAAAAATTGAAATAATAAGTCGACGGTGGTACCCAAAAACCGGTGAGGACATTTTGGTCATTAAGAAAACTTGCGGTTTTATTATGAGTTTTTTTTTTCCTTCCTCGACGATACACATACCAGCATTGGCTGCACAGTTCTATCTGTGCATGAAATTTGTTGACAATATAAACAACTTTTAAAAAACATATAATTTTAAAAAAAATTACTGCAAACGATGTTGTTGAATGTAATTGGTTAACTATCAATCATATAACAGGCTTCATCAACGTAATTACTCATGTAAAATTTTGTAACATTATAACATGCACTAAAACACAAAATTGTATCATTTAAAAAAAATAAAAAACAATGCAATTTTTGTAGGGGTATATAACTTTCTTCAAAATATAATCGTAGGGGTATAAACTTCGAGAAAACTTATGTGCCAAGACCTGCATAAAGTTTAGAAAAAAATATATAATTTAATAGAAACCACATAATAGGAAGGATAGTAAAAGAATTAGCTATTAAAGCCTACATAATAATTTCTTAATTCGCCCTCCTTCACCAAGAGTTTGATGTTATCTGCCGCAACGATAATTCAACATATATTTACCATGTCCAAAGTAGTCGGAGAGGCAGCTCGATAAAGTGATATCGACGCGGAAACGAAATTGAATGAAATCCAATGATAGTTGATGGACAAATCAGAGACGGAAAAAAGTTTCAAAAAAATTGTCAACAGGGAGGTTCCGATAGAGTGCTTACTGCGTTGATATTCGATTGCGAGAAGAGGGCGAAACGTTATTAATTGATTTGGTAAGACAGTCGGTTTTGTGCACATTTTAAGGTCTTGTTTGTTTGTGAGAAAAAAATGTAAAGAAAAATTTTGAATGAAAATAAACATGCGTGTTTGGTTGTAGAAAAAAATAAAAAATAGACAAAATGAGATCAGATTTTTCTTACAACTGTTTCATAAAAAAATCATTTTTCTTTTAAATTTATTTTTTTTATTTTTTTTCCGCAACCAAGCGGAGCCTAAAAGAAATGTGACAAATAATTGTGCATGTCAAAATTGAAAAAAAATATAAGCGACAGATTAATAATTGTTGAAAGGGTCTCCTCGATTATTAATAGAGAAGATGTGAGGAACTTAAAATAGTTAAGAAACGTTATATTCGAATTTCGAAATGCAAAGTGGAAGCAAATTGGAGTTGACTGTCCTTGATAATAAATAAATTGTAGGGTTTAGATCAAGAATTCTCCACAATAATAAAATCAAAGAATTCACTTTGTTGTTATCGAGCTTTAGCGACAATTTGGCAAGGACTTGTTCTTTCTGATCTCCTCCCACGGTTACGTGAACAACGACATTGCACTGTATTCAAAATAATAATTCCGGCCTAATTTTTTCTTTTCATTTGGTTTTGAGTACGGTAGAAAAAAGTTATGTGAGATAAAATTAAGAAAGAGAATGAATGAAAAGTGAATAAAATAGAGAGATGGTGTAAATGTGAAAGAAAAATTTATTTTAAAGAAATGAAAAATATATTTTAAAACTTTCAAAAATATGAAGAAAAAAATGAAACAGAGTAGACGGCTCACGGTTCCAATCAGACTTGAGTGGAAGTGGAGGATTGGGATTGGGAGGTGTCTGCTTGCTTCGCAAGTTTGGATTTTGGCGTGTCTCGACTCTTGAAGGTTACATGTTGTTATTGACTTTGATATACGATGATGCTAAGGTATCATTTTACACAAAAACAATATTGTGTATTAATAATTGTTTTATTGTGAACCACACCATAAATGTGATATCAATATCAAGTCGAAAACTTCCAAATTTTACAACTTTACGACTCATCTGGATTGCTGCTGTTGACTTGAATATTAACTTCTTCTGTTTTAATTCTGTAAAAAATAGTTTATGGATTTCATCGATAGGATAAAAGAAAATTTATTGGAAATAATCTCAACTTTCACCCATTTGAATTTCACCGATAGGAAAAATGAATTGATTATAAATACACACTCCATTACGCATCGTCTTCTCCACCACTCACCCGCAGTCCTCCCCGAAATCCACCGATCAGTGCAAGCCCCCAGTCGACTCATGTCTGAAGTCAAGGTAAGACGAATCTTTCTTTCGTCCAGCTCGATCTGCGGAAAATCTTTAGCTTCTCACGATATAATCCAATCAATTAACGATCTTTTTTTGGGTGTAGAAAATCGTGTTGAAGCTCGACCTGCATGGCGATAAAGTGAAGCGGAAGACTATGAAGGCCGTCTCCGGACTCATTGGTAAAATAGGACTCACTCGCATTTTAACCTCATTTAATTTAGCACTCCATCTGTCATCTTTTGTTCTTCATATTTCTATTTTTGGTGTCCCCTTTTGTTCTTTCTATTTCCATTTCGGGCAATTCCCTTTCCTACTTTATCTCTCAAATAACATTCTCTTTCGTACTTTATTCTCCACTCACTTACATTTATATTATTTTCTCTCTCACACTATCATTATTTCTTAAATTTCGTAATAATTACCAAATATAAACAACAAAGGATGACGGAGGGAGTATTATTAATTAAGGATATTATAAATTTTCAGGCCTTGATAAAATGGATGTGGATATGAAAACAGAGAAGATGGTTCTGATAGGATCACTTGATCCTTTCGTAGTAGTAAAGAAGCTAAAGAAAGTACAAGGCTAGAAACAGTCGGTCCAGCCAAGGAGCCCGAAAAGAAGAAAGAAGAGTCGAAAAAGAAACCTGAAGCAAAAAAAGAGGTGAAGAAGATTGTTCCTATGATTGAGTATGTTAATGCTTGTAATGTTAGATATCCTCATTACACGCAACATTACTATGTTAAAAACGCAGAAGAAGATCCAAATGCTTGTGCCATTGGACACGAGTTGTATTTGGGTGTTGATATTTTTGGTTTTTGAGGGAACTGATGGTAGCTAATGTTGTACAGTTGTTTGTATGATTTTGAAGGTTGCATTTAGATGAAGATTTAGCAATATTACTTGTCATTTTAATTGTTTTTTGTTTCTTTCTCTAAATTAAGAATATTTACTTACGGTCAATGAGATTAGCGCTTCTCCAGAAGCCTCACTGCGGAATCCAATGGAAATGTCGTAACATAAATAGGTAAAAGTGCGCACTTTCATACCAACACATTCTCATTCCACATGTTCTTAATTCTCTTCTTGATATTAGAGCTAGAGAAGTCAGAGCCATTTATACGATGATTCCAAATATAGATCAGCTAGGTTTTACTTTACTTTTAATTAGATATCCTGTTACAAATTATGAGTATTTCGTCTAACTAGTAGAAGTTAAAGCATCACAAACAGTGTTTTGTGTGTGTGTGTTATTTATAGTTCTAGCTATTTGAACGTTTAAGGTGTTTTGATGATGATAAGTACATGCACGAGCGTATCATTATTGAAATATTTAACAAGTTCAAGTAGCGAATATGTACAAAAGAAATGCGGTTATACATAATACGTCAAAAACAAAACGGACTTTTTGATTTTTGTACAGAATGATTTAATGTTTGAATGAACATGCATCAGTTAGGTCCGCTATCTACTATGAGACCTAGCAACTGTGTGATTCGAACAAAACTTTTATGTACCAACGCAATGATATGAAGATGTATATATCAAAAAATATGATTGTACCGATATCGATGTTATCAGTTGCTCAATATTTTTTTTTAAAAAATTATTATTTTATTTAGATTATGATCCAAAAGCCTGGATCTTGGCTAATACAGAAAGATAGAGAAAAATTCAGATCAAACTGGGGAAAAGAAAAACAACAGGAAGTTTAGTTAGAGCATACAATTTCTTTTTTGTTTAGTCCCTTGAAATATAACCTTCTTCCGATCAAGCGGGCAGCTATATGTTGACCCTATACATTGTGTGTTTTGTTGATCTCCTTTACTTTGGAACGTCCTAATCCTAGTTAACCACACTAACATGTCAATTACAAATGGATCTATTCAATATTCTTTATCTACAATTTATACGTGATTTGAACTTATTATTTCCAAATATCATCCAAGTTTCCTATCAATACTGTATTAAACATCTCTTGTACTATCTATGTTAAATCCTCATCTTGTAGTCCTCTGTACCAGGTAGTTCATCCCTGCTAAGAGAGTTCATATCTGCATCTTCCGCACTCTTAGTATTGTCCAGTCCCTCGGCTTCTGTCTGATGCCATGAGACAGAATCCACAATAAATAGAAAAGCGGAATCAAATGTGAAAGGCTTGAGAAGGCCGGTATATGAATTCCCATCACCATCAGTTAGAGACACAAGACCCCAATGGTTTTCCTTAATTGTACAGATAACTTAATACTAGGATATTATTCCACAGGGACATGTTTGTTTCTCTGTGGTGGCCCATCTCTAATCTCATTCTTTTCAGAACCCTGTCTGCATAA
>JAWWMW010000345.1:16016-28306 GCA_035048345.1 Echeveria elegans | reverse complement strand
TCTTCAGCTGGCAGCTCTGTCCGTGACCTTACTGCCATGAGTTACCATCCATCATCCATCGCCTCTAAAGTCTTTCCTGTGGAGGCTATGTGGACCGTTTTGAAGATGCACGGAATTTGCGATGGAGTTTGGGTCGCAGTGAGTGTTGGCTGGCTTCACGACGCTGGCGTGACGGCGTTTGGATCGACGTTGGCGTGTTGAGGCGGATGGCATGGCGTTGTAGATGGTGCTACTGTGGTGGGACGGCTCATGACTGTGTGGCGTCCCGCCTAGGTTGGTGCGGCGGAGCTTTTGGCAGAGCTTCGTGATTGCTGCGGTGAAGAAGATGGCGGGTCGTGAGGCATGTGATGATGGAGAAGTCGGAAGGACGTAGTAATGACACTGCAATTGTGGCTTTTCGTTATTAGTGGGACTTGAAGGGTTATTAAATCATTAAATTATTAATGATTGTATTATTGGTATTGGTGTCATAATTTTGACCGGTGCGATATTTAGATTATAGGTACTGGATTAAGGTATATCCCGTACATTTATTGTACCGTGTAACCCGTTATCGAAAAAAAAATGCAACATTACAAAACAAACTGCCAACCTATATTGACTTAATTCGATGACACCCTAGCCAAATTTCCTCGCTAACTTTTTTTTTTCCGTTTGATTGATAGTGAAAATTATAGTACAAGATTATCTGCAATCAAAGTCACATTTTGATACCTCTACAAATATCACTAAACGAATAAGCTACTACTAATCTTAAGACCAAAATTGATAACGACATCCAAAATGTCCGGTCAATTATGACGTTGACCATCTTCCCATCGGCTTGTCATCTTCTCATTCGTCACCGCTCGTTCACTCTGACCCGCTAGTTCAGCAGTGTCTACAAAGCAAACGCTAAAAATCACCGCTCGAGCCAGATCGCGAAAAGCACACAAACACGAAAACGAAGAACGAAATAATTATATATAAAAAAGCCTCCTTTGCGTTTTCATAACTCTCATTCTCTCTCTGCGCATTTCATTTGCGTGAGCTTCGATTCCTCGCGATTGCGTCGTGTCGTGCCTCGTGATTGTTGATTTTCGGCGACTGATTTGATTTGTGGTCGGTGTCGTGTCGGCGTTTCCTCGGTGCTGTGTTAGGCAATGTTCAGATCGGCGATCATTTAGAGATCGGATTATCTGATTTTTTTTGATCGTCCAAGGGATTCGAGTTGGTAAGAGTGTTGAATTTTGTTGTTCAAGTGATGGACGAGATCTCTGGATTTGTTGTTTTTGTAGCTGGATTGGATTGGTGGATTGTTGATTACGAGATTTCATCAGGCTATTATATGTGATTTGGGGGCTGTGTTCGGATTTGAGTTACGTGATAACTCTCACATTTTTCAGCTTGTATTGAAGTTAAGTCTTTGTCATTGTGTGTGTTGTTTTACATGAGTTAGAGTGTGATAATTTAGCAATGTCATTCTTATAGCTGATGTCTAGGAACTGGCTAGCTGATAGGTGGAGAATCACGACTTCGGTAGCTCTGTATTGTCATGGGCAATTTGTTTATTCTTTTTATTCAGGCTGTTTGAATGGAGTTACTGTTTTTATGATTGTATTGTTTTCGTTGCAGATTCGACTTCCTATTCAATTAAATATTTGGATACCCTCTGACGAGGAGCAGGATGATAGAATGCAGTGTATGCAAGTCTAAGCTGCCATCTCCAACCACAAAAACTGTTTCAAGGGCTTATGTCCAACACAGAAACAAAGTCTCATCAAAGCAACGGGCTCTGAATATCTTACTGGTTGTCGGTGATTGCGTCTTAGTTGGTTTTCAGGTGAATGTTTGATTGGTTCAATCATTTATTCTGCACTATTCAGTCCTTAGTATATCTTAATGCTCCATTTATATCGTAAATATTTCTCTTTCCGTGTGGAAAATAGCTATTGGAAGAATTTAGCGAGCATGTCACATGCACGTACAATTAACTTAAAGAAAAATATCTTGCATAAAGACTTAAACTACACATTGTTAAGTGTATCACTCAGAGATTTCAGTATGAACTAGCAGTCAGAGTAACATGATTATTTTGTTGCAGCCGATTCTGGTTTATATGTCCAAGGTTGATGGGAAGTTCAACTTTAGTCCAATAAGTGTAAACTTCTTGACGGAGGCTGCTAAAGTTGTATTTGCTATCGTCATGCTTCTAATACAGGTGAACTCATGTTTATTCGTCTTGTATATTAATTCAGTTCTCACGTGTGGATCACTATGCCCGCCCTTATGTATATATGCAATAGTGAATCGTGATACATCCGGTAGCCTGCATTAATTTTTGTTGCAACATAAATGACCACAGTGGCAAGGTAACAAAATTTTCGCAGTCTTCTATAAATGATTTGTTCGTGTTGCAGGCTAGAAATCAGAAAGTTGGAGAGAAGCCGCTTCTCTCAATTTCCACATTTGTGCAAGTAAAAGTTTACCTATAGAAGCATCTGTGCTTTTATTTTAGAAATTAAAAAGATTGTTGTTGCTGCTACCTCGTTATTCAAATATAGTTTTTAAATTTAGCTCATCTTACAGATCCGTCGATCTTGTATATGTAGCGACTTTAACACACAGTACATTGCATTTTTCAGGCAGCTCGTAACAATATTCTTCTTGCTGTACCAGCATTCCTTTATGCGATCAACAACTATCTAAAGTTCACCATGCAGGTAGGGAGCTGTCAGTTATATTCTTCATCCCGAAATTTGTACATATACAATATTGTATCAACATGCCACATCTAGCGAATATAATACCCGCCCTGCCTAGTGTGTGATGCATGCGCTGGTATTTTTCCTAAGATACTTGCAGAGCATTATCAGGTAGTCATTTCCTCAATGGTGCTTTGGATTTTGTTTCATGACCGACTGTAGACACTTCCATGCTAGATGATTCTTATATTCACGAAAGTTGCGTTATATAGAACCACTCTATATCAGATATCCAAACTGAACAATATCAATCACGATGGAAGTCACCCAAAAGTGTTAATAATTGTGAAGTTAATTTTCTTCTTCTTCAACAGATTGTCGATATGGTTAGAACCCTTTACTGTACTCCTAAATGATTCCATGAGGAGCATACTGTAATAGATGATTTTGTCGGTTTCATCTTGTTCATCTTCACCTATTTTACCTTGTACATTAATTTGACTTGATTATTTTATCATACAACCAAAACCTCATTCCGGAAAATTGATTTTTAGCGGGCATAAGAGAATCTATTACTGGTAGAATACATCATTAGGAAAGCTGGAGAAATAGAATAAATAAACTTATAAATCTCTGCTAGCGTTTGAGAAAAAGCTTCATCTCTACTGTTCTGATAATCTTCTTTCATGCAGTTGTATTTCAATCCTGCCACTGTTAAGATGCTGAGCAATCTAAAGGTAATATTGTTTTCTTGTATCATGATAGTAACAAGTCATGCAGCAGTAAATGATAAAGAGTGTATGCTTTTACAAAACATGGACGAATGTGTTTGTTTATGGCTTCTTACAATATTGATGTATTTGATTCTTTGGTGACAAATAAATATTAAAAGCATTGAGATTGGTTTATTATTATGGTTCAGGTTTTGGTGATTGCTCTTCTGCTGAAAATGATTATGAGGCGCAAATTTTCTATCATTCAGGTTGCTTTATACTATACCTTATGGATATTTGTCCACTATCAGCAGATAACTGGCTATGGTTAGTTGATTTTTGGTTTTATCTGTACAATAGTGGGAAGCTCTCGCTTTGCTGCTCATTGGAATCAGCGTAAATCAGTTGCGCTCATTACCTGAAGGCACAACTGCTCTGGGTCTCCCTGTTGCAACCGGTGCATATATCTATACAGTCATATTTGTAAGTGTGTTTGGCTTTTGAGATTTCAATAAGTGGTTCAGAGTGCTTTCCTCATCTATGACAGTTGCTCAACTAGAATTTTACTTGCCTCTGTATGACAAATCTTATTTGAGCCTTTGTTGTACAGGTTACAGTTCCATCAATGGCTTCTGTTTTCAATGAATATGCTCTGAAAAGTCAGTATGATACCAGCATATACCTTCAGGTAATAACTTCATCTGAGAAATACGGGCCCATGTATTGTTGTTGTTTGATAGGCTAATTAAATTTGCCATTTGATTTTACATCTCCAGAACAGCTTGCCAAAATCTATGTTTTTGCCAAGTATACGAAGTGAATTTAGTCCAGTCACAAGTTAGGGTATTATTGAATTGGTCCATTGTTTCTCTTTCCTTATCCTCAAAATTATTTGTTATGCAGAACTTATTCTTATATGGCTACGGGGCAATTTTCAACTTCTTGGGAATTCTTGGAATGGCGGTTTTTAAAGGTACAAACCCAAGCCATCTGGCACGGTGAACTCAGCAAATTGAACAGTTTGGTTTATAGTTACCCAATTTATGGACTGGACAGATATTTCCATTGGTGGAGGAAATAAATTAGTGGCTGTTTACTTAAAGCAATTAGATCGGGTGGCTAGATGGCTGTTTTAAATACTTAAAGTTAGCTTGGGATGCTTGGCGACACAACCGCATTCTATCTATATGTAATGATTGAATCCTTTGTCAAGGCTAGTTAACAAAACCTGCTACATTCTCTCTGTGTATCCTCTTTTCCTCAGGCCCCGATCACTTTGATATCCTACAAGGGCACTCAAAGGCGACCATGCTTTTAATAGCAAACAACGCTGCTCAGGGAATCTTGTCATCCTTTTTCTTTAAATATGCAGGTCAGTTACTTTTTCTATCTAGAGTCACATACCGATACCATTCGGCAGCGTAAAATTTAGTTCTGATGAAACCATTTTTTCTTATGAGTGGGTATTGCTAGCCGTCAGATATGACTTCCTGCACCTTTGTGTCAAGTGTGCTGCTATTTTTTGCGGCCTTATTAATGCTCTTCAACAGAGTTCTATAATATGGTAATCGTCTCTATATGTGATCCAAATTTTGTTTTCCAGATGCAATTCTGAAGAAATATTCATCAACAGTGGCTACAATATTTACTGGAATAGCATCAGCTGCGCTGTTTGGCCATACGTTGACAGTAAACTTCATACTTGGAATATCGATTGTATTCATCTCAATGCACCAGGTGAAAGACGTGTACACATAGGTGATAGCAGCTTCATAGTGTTTGTTTATCATCTCTAAAAATTTACTTGGTTTTTGTCAACAGTTCTTTTCTTCTCTTTCGAAAGCCGAGGATGAGAATCAAAACGGAAAGGTGGAAACAATTGAAATGAAGAATAAACTCAGGTATTAATACTACATGCTAAGTTTATGTACTACAAGATAATTAGCATTCAGAGGATTTGTCGCGACAAACTTATGCCCCTCCTATTGCATTACCTTAATGGAAACAGTTCGAAAGAATAAAACTTGTACAGATATCTTATATCTGGAAAGGCGACTTCTCAATGTAAGATAACTTTGTTTTCGTTTCTTCTCAGATCCAAAGATTCTTTCGTAAATATGACAGCAGGAGCAAATGAAGAGGTGGGGACTTCATGTCTACTTGTAATGAATTGCTTTCCTCTCTCTAGTAACAGTAATCATCTAACTTCCCCTTTGTCATTGAACTTTCTAGGCAACTCACCTTGTCAGAGATGATGAGAGGAAACCGCTTCTACCCATTTAAAGTTGTACAAGAGTAAGTCAGTTGTGCATCGACGCTGATTTTGTTTGCCCAGTCGAGCTGAGTACGATGCTACAGATTTGTTTAATTGATCAGTCTCTTTCAATATATGAAGCTTCAGTTACGTGATAGTTATCTGACTGTATATGGTCGGCATCCCCATCTCAGGGCAGTGATGTCGAGCAAATTCTTTTCATCAGACAAATTGGAAAGGAAGGACTTATGGTCTAATATGTCGTCTACAGCTCTCCTTCACCTTCGTAAAACATATATAACCTTCTTGCAGCTCGAGAAGGTGTTGGCTTCCATAGAGGGTGCTCCATACTAAAAAGTAGTGACTTTAGCGACCAGTCCAGTTTGTGCCCGACACAACAACGTAGTTAATATACGGTGAACTCTGCACTCTCAGCATACCAGTTCCCAATATTTGCCACTAGCATTTTTTACTGTAACACACAATGGACTGCTAGTGTTTTCTTAATATATATATATATGTAATGCACTGTTGGTTCACTTCGATGTATCTTTTACGCACCTAAATCTGTCGAGTATGAATACAAGAGCGCAAGCGCTAAATCAAGTATTATATCAACAGGAAGAGTAACAATGTATTACTTTCAGGGGCAATTGTGCTCACAACTTCACATATGACTAGACTTGTTTTATTATATCTTTAAGCCTTCACATTTCACTATAGTAGAAACTTTAGCTGAACTCGTCTAAAGCAAATGAAGGACAAAAAGAATATATAATGTTCGCATTAAGGACAGGTTCGTCAGATGTAAGAAGTACTTTAGTATTGTCCACATTCCGTCAAAGTTATATCATAAGGGCTCCGTTTGGCTGCGGAAAAAAGTGAGAAAAAAAAAAGTTGTACGAAAAATTTGATCTCATTTTGACTATTTTTTTTATTTTTTTCTTACAACCAAACACAAATTTTATTTTCAGTCAAATTTTTTATTTAATTTTTTCTTTCCTCTCCATTTTCCCCGCAAGGGCCTAACGGTATTTCAGTGACGCGAAAAAATATTCTTTTATGAACAATGGACAGCCAGAACAAGGCTGACAAACACAAAAAATTGTTGAAATGTTTAGCAGAACTTACAGGTCTCTAACAGTTTGACCAATGGCCTTCTTCATGCTCAATGGTGCTCAAACGCAGCAATCTTACCCTCCAAATCAAAATTGTGACAAAAAGCAATCACCAAACCCTGGAGATTAATAAAGCACATGATTGCATTGTGAAGCAAACGGAAAACAAAATTCCCACAACTAGCACACTTACACAAAATGAACGTTTTTTAATAGTACTATATGCTTCGTTACTGATTCTACATCTCAGTTTCTACAGATCTATACGACAGAACAAACCACCAAATCCACAAGCTGTGTTTTCTGATTGGACAATGCTTTTTTTACTTAATAGTCCTGCGCGGTCCATTGGATTTACATTGCAAAGCATGATTTTGCAGATTTCTGATTATGAAATGGTACATATAACTTTAAGCAGCAATGGCACATTCAAATTTCAACCGACACCAACATGCCACAAAACAGACAAAATTAAATCAGAAAAGCAGAAATCGGCCACCACATTTGAATTATTCCAAACGCATATGCAAGCAAGATCGGATCAGATGAAAACAAGGGCATTACAAAATCGACGAAAAGCATAATTGAAATTGAACGCGTAATCAAAATATAAAAAAAAATGGATAAGCAACAGAGCTGGAAGAAGCATAACAAAAACAAAAAAAGGGATACATAATGCATGCAGAAACCAAAGGCCGGATCGGATCGGAATGCGCAATTCAGAAAATTATGAACATCAAATGTTTGGAGAAATTAGTAAAGGACCTGAGGGACGCGCGGAGACGAGGCGGAGAAGGAGAGATTGCGAGCGGCGGTGTGGAATTCGGGTTCCGGCGATTGTTAGGTAGAAAGAGAGAAAGTGACGGAGAGGAAAAGTGGAGGGAAAAAGATTGACAGAGCCAGCCAAAACTTCAACGCTCACCCATCAACTATTTATTTTATTTATTAAGTATGGTTTCGTTTTTATTTTTTATTACTATTAATCACCATTTTCTCTTATTTAATTTATCAAAATTATTTACTTTTACCATAAAACAGTAAGGTGTAGTTGTCTCAGCTATGATCTGGCTGAAAGCATAAAACAGAGGAAAACAGAGTAAAAACAGAACATGCCAGCAGACTCCATCTCCATGTGAACAAAGCTTTTGTAAGATTCAAATCTATATAATAATAATACCAAAGAGAATATGACTCTGTGTAGAAGATGAGAAACCTAATAATACGCATTATAGAAACTCCATGCATAGTTAAATGAACTCAATCTCAATGGGATAGCTGATGACACTGGCCTGTTCTGTTCTTTCTCTGAAGCAATGCGAATTCATCTTGTTGAATAACAAATTTGGATCATATCTTGATGGCCTTAATTGTATGATTTGTGGAGGTTTTAATGGATTCACGGCCTTATTGAATGGAACTGAGACTGAACTGATGGAAGCTTGATGCCTTCATGTTGACCGAGTAATCAAGCCTCCATTTATTCCAATGCTAAATAATGGCAACTTAAGGTGGTAACTGAGGGAGTCTAGTAGTGGGTGGGTGGAGGGGGAGATGTGTAGAGGTAGACTGGTGGTGGGGATTTGGTTGGTGGTGGTGGGGACTTGTAGATGTATGGAGGAGGCGGTGAGGGTGATGGGGGTGGTGGTGATTTGTAGTAGTAGGGAGGTGGTGGGGAGTGCACCGGTGGCGGGGGGCTCTTATAGATGTAGGGTGGTGGTGGGGAGTGGACAGGAGGCGGTGGGCTCTTGTAGATGTAAGGTGGTGTTGGAGAAGGTGAAGGAGGTGGTGGTGGAGAGTGGACAGGTGGCGGTGGGCTCTTGTAGATGTAGGGTGGTGGTGGAGAGTGGAATGGTGGTGGTGGGCTCTTGTAGTAGTACGGTGGTGGCGGTGAGTGCACCGGTGGTGGTGGGGAGTGGACGGGTGGCGGTGGGCTCTTATAGTAGTATGGTGGCGGTGGAGAATGCACCGGTGGTGGTGGACTCTTGTAGATGTAAGGTGGTGGTGGGGAATGGACCGGTGGTGGTGGGCTCTTGTAGTAGTACGGTGGTGGCGGTGAGTGCACCGGTGGTGGTGGGCTCTTGTAGTAGTATGGTGGTGGTGGGGAGTGGACGGGTGGCGGTGGGCTCTTGTAGTAGTATGGTGGTGGTGGTGGAGAGTGCACTGGTGGTGGTGGGCTCTTGTAGATGTATGGCGGAGGAGGTGAAGGAGATGGCGGTGGTGGAGACTTGTAGTAGTACGGAGGTGGAGGAGATGGGGATGGTGGTGGCGGGGACTTATAGTAGTATGGAGGTGGTGGGGAGTGAACCGGTGGCGGTGGGGACTTGTAGTAGTAAGGTGTAGGTGGAGCCGGAGATGGTGGTGGAGGAGACTTGTAATAGTAAGGCTTGGGTGGAGACGGCGAGGGTGGTGGTGGGGACTTATAGTAGTATGGTGGTGGTGGGGAGTGAACCGGTGGTGGTGGGGACTTGTAGTAGTAAGGTGTAGGTGGAGCCGGCGATGGTGGTGGAGGGGACTTGTAATAGTATGGCGGCAGTGGATGAACCGGGGCAGGTGGCGGCGGAGACTTGTAATAGTAAGGAGTTGGCGGTGGCTTCACCTTGTGACACTCTTCATAAGGCTTCTTTGGCGCAAAAGCAAAAGATTTGGCTTTCAAAACAACCTCGTACTTGTTCTTGGATTTGACCTTCAAATGGGCGCCCTTCTTGCCATGATGCCAGTCAGTTGGGATGCTGCATTTGGACCCCTTTGGTGCAACGTGGAGCGCAGCCTTGCAAGCCTTAGCACCATATTTGCCATAGTCAAAGTTTTTGACTGTTACGGCATACTTACCGTTGACTTTTGTCTTTCCATATGCCACTATTTCCTTGTCACCAGCTTCACATGTGATCTTCACTACAGCACCTGAAAATGGTTGAATTTGGAACAGTTTCAGATACCTAAATTTGAAAATGCGGTATACAATATTAATGAGACTTTAATGTGTTTTGAGTGATGTGTATGCGCACTGTTTACCTTTGAGATGTTTCTTAGCATGGGATTTAGTTGGGTATTTCCAGTCATAACATCTGTAGCAGTAGACTTTGCCAACAACTCTGACTATCAATGGGTGGTGGGGATGATGAGGAGGGTGTGGGTAGTATGGAGTTGGTGGTGGTGGTGATTTGTAGTAGTATGGTGGTGAGTGCGGCGGAGATTTAGCGGGTGGTGGTGGAGAGTTGTAATAGTATGGTGGTGAGTATGGTGGAGATTTGGTGGGTGGTGGTGGAGACTTGTAGTAGTAAGGTGGTGAGTATGGTGGAGATTTAGTGGGTGGTGGTGGAGACTTGTAGTAGTAAGGTGGTGAGTATGGTGGAGATTTGGTGGGTGGTGGTGGAGACTTGTAGTAGTAAGGTGGCGGTGGAGAGTGCACGGGTGGTGGTGGGGATTTGTAGTAGTAAGGTGGCGGTGGAGAATGGACAGGTGGTGGTGGGCTCTTGTAGACGTAGGATGGTGGTGGAGAAGGTGAAGGAGGTGGCGGTGACTTGTAGTAGTAAGGTGGAGTTGGAGAATGGACCGGTGGTGGTGGGGATTTGTAGTAGTATGGTGGTGGAGGAGAGTGGGCAGGTGGTGGTGGGCTCTTATAGTAGTATGGTGGTGGTGGAGAATGTACCGGTGGTGGTCGGCTCTTGTAGATGTAGGGTGGTGGCGGAGAAGGTGAGGGAGGTGGCGGAGATTTATAGTAGTAAGGTGGGGGTGGAGAATGGAGAGGTGGTGGCGGGGATTTGTAATAGTATGGTAGTGGTGGAGAATGCACCGGTGGTGGAGGGGATTTGTAGTAGTAAGGTGGCGGGGGAGAATGCACAGGTGGTGGTGGGCTCTTATAGTAGTATGGAGGAGGAGGTGATGGGGAAGGAGGTGGTGGTGACTTATAGTAGTAAGGAGGTGGTGGTGAAGAAGAAGGTGGTGGTGGAGATTTATATATGTACGGTGGTGGAGGAGATGGAGAGGGTGGCGGCGGTGACTTGTAAATGTAAGGTGGTGGTGGTGGTGATTTATATACATAGGGTGGTGGTGGAGAGGGGGAAGGTGGTGGTGGTGATTTATATACATACGGTGGTGGAGGAGATGGAGAAGGTGGTGGCGGTGATTTGTAAACATAGGGTGGCGGTGGAGAAGGTGAAGGTGGGGGTGGTGACTTGTAAATGTATGGAGGTGGTGGAGAAGACGAAG
Organism: Echeveria elegans; assembly: GCA_035048345.1. NCBI lineage: Eukaryota > Viridiplantae > Streptophyta > Magnoliopsida > Saxifragales > Crassulaceae > Echeveria > Echeveria elegans. The sequence goes on along the minus strand of JAWWMW010000345.1, from coordinate 17,328 downwards.
GTGGCGGGGGTGACTTATACACATAAGGTGGCGGTGGAGAAGGTGAAGGAGGTGGTGGAGACTTATATATGTAAGGTGGTGGAGGAGAATGCACCGGTGGTGGAGGTGATTTATACACATATGGTGGAGGAGGAGAAGGCGTAGGGGGCGGTGGTGATTTATACAAATAAGGTGGTGGCGGAGAAGTATACAAGTAAGGATCACCACTCACAGAACCCACATTACCACAAACAACTACCAACAAAGCCAAGCCCAAAACCGCCAAATGTGGCTTAAGACGACCCCATCCAGGGCCGCCGCCGCCGGAGATCATTTTTGAACCGGCAAAGCCTCCAATCCAAACCTTCACTCACAACGTTCAAAATTTTGTCGTTTTCTTGGAAAGCAAGAGAGAGTGAATAGCTCTAGAGCTTGTTGATGAGAAGCAAGTTAGTGGCTGAATGTATTTATAACATCTAAAAGTCGTTCTAAAAGCTGTCTAATTAATTTTTAAATAATTATTTAAATTTGATTCCTTTGATTAGCTGTATGAAAGAATTAGATGTAGAAGTAGGGTTTAATAAGGGCGTGTTTGGATCGTGAAAATAGTTAATTTGTTTTTTCTTCATCAACCGGAGGACAAGGCAACCTACTGCGCGTTGATTTAACACAAAATTTAACTTTACATGCAGACTGTGAAGGCTTAGCATTTTTTTGGAGCTTCCGGTCTTGTCTTTTTCTCAGTTTGCGTGTTGATGTTATTTTGCGTTTTGCCAATGTCTGACACCCAAACGGTTCTTTATGGTAAGGTGCCACGTGGCGGCCGAGACATGTTAAATTGTTCTATACCTGGGGCGGACCGGCAATGCGAACATGGGCAGAATTAATTGAGGTAATAGGTTAGCAGCCTGTGGCAAAAAAATTGGCTTTTAATTTTATTTTAATGGAGTAAATAGTAATGCTGTATATTTTTGAGGTGCACTGCACAAGTTAACAAATAGATCGTTTTATCCTGTATCTAATAAATTAATTGACAATTTGTTTTCATTATTATAAATTTTGAACGTGATTATTTTTCATATTCATTAAGACATTAAGTTTTAATATGGATTTAAAAACACGTTTGAGTTGGAACTTGGAAGCATATAGATAGATAAATACAGTAGTTAGTAAATATGAGCATCTTATTTAATTAGTCATTTCATACATAAATCTAAAGATCATTTATGTGTTCATTCACAAAAATGCAGATGTTGATAATATGAAATGATTAAAGGATGCATATGGTTATTGTACTAACTTACAGTTCATCTACTCGTATGCTCATATTTTA
>JAWWMW010000345.1:0-10115 GCA_035048345.1 Echeveria elegans | reverse complement strand
CGAGCCGAGCTTTGACCGAGTTTTGACCGAGCCGGCTCACGAGCGCTTGTCGACGGCTTGGCTTGTTGACACCCCTATTGCAAGTTATGAAACACTGCTACATAGAACACAAACACATTAAATAACATTATATCATATAATTTCAATTAATCAAGGACTGATCAGGCGGTGCTCAGAAATTGGGATTTCAGGCGCAGTGGTGTCAGCTTGTGTTCGGAGAAACTAGAAATTATACACTTGTAGAATACAGCCAACACTCACCAGCACTGAAATATCCCGAGAACATTGGGAAAAAAGCACCGCTCAATAGGAATTGAACCTATACCAGAAGATCAATGATCCACTGTCCTCCGAGGGATACTGAGCGCACGTTCCATAATACATCAATAAGATCAACCAAAACATCACACATACTCTGATCAAAACATGCATCAACATTCAAAAATTGAAAATTGAAACAAAAAAGCATGCAGATCATACATCATCAATTCACAAACAATCAACCGACTCAGAACTAAAAACTGCGATCATATATCAAACTAACACAACGATTCCGTGTCGGGATGTAAACAACAACATGCATAACTGAGATGAAAAGACGAGAATGAGGAGACTGACCTCGAAACGCCGAGAAGAAAATTCCAGAAGATGAGAGAGGCAGATCAGCAACTCGTCTTTATCATACATATCATTAATCGAAAAAAAAAATATATATATATATAGTGAATGTGACCAATTAGGGGTTTTTTTATGGATCGTTGGATTCAGGTTCTTTATGATTGATCGGACGGTGAGGATGAAATGTTGTCATAGTGTGTATCGTGATATTACTGAGCGCCGTCGTGTAAAATGTGATTAATAAAAATTCTTTATAAACCTAATAAAAACCCTAATGCAGATTCGCAACATATTTTGTAGTATAATTTAAGGGAATATATTTTTCCGGGAAACTTGCCTCTAACGTAAATATCATGAAATACACATTTTTATAAGATCATGAAATACACATTTTTTTATTTCAAACTAGCGTACCGCCCGTCGTTCCGAATGCGCAATCGAACCGTTCAAATAATAGTTTGCTATGCAAGCATTGCAAGGATAAGTGAAAAAGTTGGATGTATGAGCATTATTTATATATAATAGATTTTTAACTTCGTAAAGTAATTTAAGCGATGTGGGATAAAAGTGTTTTGGGTCTGTGTATTTTGGCCTAAGCCTTTTGGGTCTGAAATGAATTTTAGAAACGAAAAATTCGTCGCTATATGTGTGAAACAGGACAATGTATTCTTTTATTATAATATATATATATATATATAGATTGGTGAACACACATTTAACAACAACATCTAACTAAATTCCTATATTTACCAACAATATCTAACTAAATCTCTATCACCTAACTAAAACATTCCAACTAAATTAAAAATTAAAAAATACAAATTAAAAATACAAAATAAAAATAAAAATAAAATAAAAAAATTTAAATTTAACAGAGAAACAATCCCCGTTGGGACGACGAGATCACCACTAGTATATAATATAATATCTAGCATAATTCACACATATAGCGACGAAAAATATGAATAAGCTTAAACTGGAATAAAGAAAAAAACGAATATGAATAAGCGTAAATCGGAATAAGAAAAAAATAAAAATAAGACAACATAGGAATAAGCCTAAACTGCAATAGGAATAGGAAGAAGCATAAAGCGGAATAAGGAAAAATAGGAGTAAGACAAAACCGGACTATGATAAAAAAAATACTCATTTAAATTCGACCCGCACGACACCAAAAATTGATCGATCGAGTTCCGTCCCTATTTGACCAATTCAATTTCGCATCCGGGACGAGAACGATACACTAGTCTATATATATAACAGAATAGAATAGAATTATGGTCACCTAGTTAAATAGATAATTTTGATATCATCACTTACTTAAATTTTTTAAGTTTAAATTTACACAGAGCACACGGTTCGATCCGACCTATTAAAAATTAAAAGTTTAATTTACACAGACTAAACAAATCCATTTAAATTTACACAGACGTACACACGGGCCCAGTCCGGCCCATTAAAAATAAAAATAAAAAGTTTAAATTTACATACAAAACACTGGCCCGGCTTGATCCATTAAAATTAAAAATTAAAAATTTAAATTTACACAGACCAAAAGCGTCTTTTCTCCATATTTTAAAAGATAAAAGTATATGAGAAAATTTTAAGAAGCTTGAAGGAAATAAAAACTTCGAGAGGAATCATTTGCAAAAAAAAATTCTCTGGAATGGAGGAGAGATAGTTTTGAATAATATATTTTCTTGCACAACAAAATTTATGGAGATGTATAGAACGAACAAAGATGGCGTTCGAGCTATACAACTCCGGATTCTGATTCAGTGTACTCACACCACTAGGTGCATTGAAACTTCTCTCCTGTTTTCGTATGCATTCGGTTCAAAATTTGAATTTGACGTAAACTAAAGAATTGTAGCTCTTTAAATTAATTTTTCAACAATATATAGAACATTTTCTACGAATAATTTGTGTTCTCAACAAACCCCCTAAATAAATTTAAAAAAGTCTATCTACTTGTTGGTACTATTTTCGCTCCTATATTTTCGTATGCTTACTACAACTCCCCGTTTTCAGATACTCTTTTAGTAACAAAACGTCAAATGACAGTTCTACCCTCAGCTATCGCGTACCGAACGATCAAACCTCTCCTTCGCGTCATCGCACAGGCCGAGCACAAACAACTTCCATTCGCCGGACCCAATCGCACCATCCATTCACTCATTTCCGTAAAACCACACGCCTCATCGAAATCGCGCATTTCATCACCGATTTCCAAACGAATCCACAATTAAATAATTTTAGCCTAATCCGTCAAATTGGCGACGAAGAGGAGGGATTGGAAGATGTTGATGATTAAGAATTTGAGGTACACGAGTTTGGTGGTTCTGATTACGAATATTCTAGTGATTGTGTTGGGCGGCTACTGTGAGGATTGGCGCTATGTTTAGGATTGGAATTGCTCAGGAGGCTACTGCTACTACGATTGCTGGTGTGCCTGCTAGTGTTGATAATGTTGTTCGACAACAGAGAAGGGTAATCAGCTTCCTTGCTGATTGTTTTTGATGCTTTTAAGTGAATGATTTATGTATGTGAATTTTTGATGTTATTGTTGGATAGTGTGTTCTAGGATTTAGTAGAATGCCGTTGGTTATTATTACTAGTATAATGAATATTGCGTGAATTACATCAAGGCCATGGGAGCGGAGGTGTAAAAGATGATTTATACATGAGCATAAGAGGAAAGGCTGAAGTTGGTCAAATGTTGATTAGCTAATACCAATATAAGTACGAGCTGATGAGAAAAATAGAAAGTATTGGTGTTGATGGATTTTGTGGCTTTTCCTGGTATGAGATCAGTATGCATGCATTGGCTGCTAGGTGTGGATAGTAATGTTAACAAGCAACCCACTTGCGATAGTTTTGTCTTGTTTACACACTGAGTTTGTTCTCGGTTCTCCTGATGAACAGGTAGCGTACAACAGATGGCTGTGGTGGACGCGGTTTGCGTTGGTGATGACAGTAGTGCAGTTTTTAGTAGCCGCGTGGCTTATATTAGATATTTGTCATATGGGAAAACGTCGAGATATTGTGTATTAGGTAGAATAAGGTTTATCTTGTCTCTTAATGTTAAAGTCAAATGCGCAGCCTTTTATTTCTCTCTGTTGACGTCTGAACTGTATAGAATGTACACGGTTAGAACTTCCTTCTTTTGAGGTAGCCTTTCCTATCAGGAGGTGAACTACGCAATCCAATTTTGTGTTCATTCACACACTTGGGTCATGTATATTGAAGCGATGAAGCTAGTTTTAGACAACAGTTGAGACTGTATTGCATGATTGTAACAACCACTCTTAGCCAGGATATTTCATCTCTACTGTGTGTAGATGTTTTTCGCCACTTGATAATATGAAATCTTGACATTGTTTTCACTTTCTTGACGCACATATGTAGCCATGGTTTCTGCAGTTTCAATGTGTTTCAATTTATAAAAACCTCATTAATATTCCATGATTGTTATTCAGGAACAGTGTCAAACAGCGAAAAGTGGAAGCTACACTCGATGGTATTTTTTGTAATCTTGGTATGCTTTGTGGCGCTACTGCAAAGTTTCGCTGGATCTGATGTTTATAGATGGAGATCTTTCTATATGACTCAAGATAAGGCTTGGAAAGCTCATTACCGTGAGGTATTTGATCATGGAATCCGGTAGGCGTTGTGCTGTTTGGGCCATGTGAAATATTTGTAAGTCTTATCCAGATCATTTTACCTCATTGCTCTGCTTGTTCAGGAACTGAACAAATACTTTTACACATAGGAGTGCGTTAGACGGGGATGAAGTACATTCAGTTGCCCAACTGCTGGGTGATCTTGTTTCTTATCGTGCATCAGGGACCGGGCATTTGGATCTTCTAGCAGGTCTGCCTTTCACAGCCTTGGTACAACATGGAGTTTCACAAAAGCATATCAAAACTATAGAATATTTCAGAATTATCTTGTGTACGGTAAATTTCTTATGTATGTGCACATGCATTATACAGATTTAAGCAATAGAAAATAATGTCTTTATTACCATGTATCTCTTTGACTTTGTCCGTGCCACAGTTTTAAAGAGCACCGCCCTTGTATCCAGAGTAATTCTATCTCACTTGATAGTTATTAGATGTTATATGGTTGATAGAAAATAACTACTGAAACTTAGGGGCATTTTTGAGGTATTAGTCATGTAATCACATTTCAACTTTCGTTGAGTGGCCCATGCATGCTTTGGACAGGTTTAGCTTTGTTACAGAGGCATAGACAAGCTTCTAAGCCAAATGAAGATAATTTAGAGGCACCTGAAGAAAAATTGCCCAGACTGCTGCTTTCCATCAATAATTGAGGCATAGCCAAGCTGATCAATTTGCTGAAGCTGCTTATATGGCATGACGTCCTCCCCTCTTATATTAGCTTTCACTTATGCCATTCTGTTGCACCAAAACTGACACTGCGTTCTTATCTCTAAACTAAAAAGTGCTGTATGGCAGGCAAAGCTAGAAGCTGCATACTTTTTTCTGTTACTTCATCATTTGAATACTATTGTGATTGCTGTTCGAGGAACTGAGACTCCTGAAGACCTGTTGACAGATGGTCTGGGTAGAGAATGCATTCTATCAGATGAAGATTTAGATGGCTTCATTAAGTAAGGCTTTCCATATCTGTCTATCTCCTCAGTCCTCACCTCACCTCTATATTGTGCCTGGCATTCAAAGTTGATCACATTTTCTTTGCATTAATTCCATGTTACATTTCTGGTACTTATGCTTTCAGAAAAAAGAAAAAGAAAATTTTGGTACTTCAGTTACATTGGCTGTGTGCATGTCATTAATATTTGGTGTTCTGTGCAAGTCTGTGCTGGCAGTTGATTAATCACATGCGGCGTTTATTTATGCAGTAATGATGACATTCACCCTGATTTGAGAGAACGTTTGCTTTCCTTTTCTCCACACTACGGTCATTCTGGCATAGTTGAGGTTGCAAGGGATCTTTTCTCCCAGGTTGATGGAAATCCTGGAGATCATGGTGAGGAAATGATCGGAAAAGTTTCTGAATTGTTTATAAATCCGCACATTACAGTGATTTTTTAGTAGTAACATTTTCTTTGAGAAACTTGTGTAGCTTTGCTAGGCTCTGCAACTGAAGCACTGGCTTTCTTTCCTCATTGTTGGGGCCTGGATGCGAATGTGAAGGGTATAAGAGCTCTGCATAGTGGGACATTCTTTAGGAGGCGCAATTGCTTCACTGTTAGGAATAAGGGTGTGAATCTTCCGAAAATTGAGTAATTATTCGTTATTATTATTTTCTGTATCACATTGAAAGTGTATTATGTAACAGCTGTTTCCTTTATATTTTATTCTCCAGCTGTATCTTAGGTATCCAAATTTACACGTGTATGCATATGGCAGTCTTCCATGCTTGGATATTTCTGTCGCCGATGCTTGCTCAGACTTCATCACTACGTAAGATATAAAGTTTTATCATTTAGTCTCTTGTTTTTGCTTTAGGTTACCGATATAAGCCAAAATCTGCTGCAGCATTGTGTACGATAATGAATTCTCAGCCCATCTTTCTGTCGCCTCCATTTTAAGGCTCCGGGGAGCTGCTATCACAGCTCTGTCTCAGGATCCTAACACCGACGCAGCCTTGGTCTTTAAACTTGCACGCCGGTTTTTATATATTGGAAATCATCTTGGCTACAGTACCGAGGGGTTGGTGCAGCTTCTGAAAGAGCATTTGCTTCAATAACTGAAGGTAAAGAACTGTTAACCTTCGAGCTTAAGTTTGATCAACTGGTTCCGGTACTTCAAACGGGTTTACACTCTGCATCGGTTCTGCATTTCATAACGTCATTCCTTTCCCTGGTGTTTGTTTGTCTTCAAATGACAGAGACCTGGATACTAAAATAGATGAACTCAATCGAATCCACCTTGTAGACGATTTTTTTTCTTTTCATGACCAGGAGGCGGTATCAGATCAGTTGGCTGTCCAAGTAAGAAGCGAAAAATGGTTAAACTAGTGATCCTCGAGAGGTGTATCTGCCTGGCCTTATCATCCATATAGTGCCACAGGAAAGAAGCTTCCTCGCTACTTTATGGAGTGGATTGAGATATTCAGAGCAACCAGTGGGGTTTCAGGCTTATATTGCAGACAGGAAAAGCTTCTGTGCTGTGATATATATACTGTATCTCCATCTATGTTTCTCGACCATCTCCCGTGGAGGTAAAACAACTTTATTCTTTATTACACTTGATCGCAACCAAGCCAAGTATCCCATTGCATCTCACTGTTTTCATACATAGGCAGAATATGCCATTAAATATCTCGTGGACTGTGTATTATTTCTTGTTTATATCTTTCTTAATTATGTATTTTATCAAATCGTACTCTGTAGGTGTATGCTATGCAAAATGCAAAGTATACTAGAAGCCCGCAGGGCTGGACATTGTAAGTTAAGTGAGTCCCCATGGTGTGAGCAACTTGGTTCATCTGTAATTGCCTTGGGGACAATAGAGCCATTATTGCAACCTACCTTGAAGTGGATCTATCATTTAAATGAAACATAGGAACAACAAATAACTAAAAGCAGTAGACAGCATTCAGCTGGTGCTTGCCGAGTTTGATCTCAGTGGCTAACAGACGGACAACATCATGCAACTATATATTCCTAGTAAGATTTATTATGCGTCGGATTTCTCAAATATAACTTTGGTTTTGCAGCCTCATGCTTGCCCTGGTCTTTTTAGTGGATCCATAACTTCTGCATTGGGATTACGAACGATGAGTCGTCTCAAGTCTCAACTACTACAAGGCAAGGAATGATGTAAGCCGCCTTGAACATCTAGGACTACTAGTGCCCTCCTTTCATTCGTATGGCTTTTACAGAAATGAGTTATCTACAATCTGTCATTTCTGAAGCTACATGTGCTTAAATTAATTCAATGAAAGTTATAATGGGTTTATCTAATGGATTAGCGCAACTTCTTTATAGGTTGATCCCAAATGCACGGAGACTTAGTGATCTTGGGCTTTGAGCTTTATTTATATTTCTATGATTGTATATGCATGAATGCATATAGTGTATCATAAAAAATGCAAAGTTTATGTGAAGAGGAAACTCATATACTGCAATTTGCAGACTAGCGAATACTAATGGTGCCGGCTTAGCACACCATCAATTCTGCTTATCTGCAGCCGAATTCTCGTCCCTGAAGATTATATTTTTGTTTATAAAGTTGGCTAGTAAAAACATCTATATAAGCTACATATTTTTGTTTGTACATTTCTGAGGGTTTATGAGAAGAATTGTTTGAATAAGTCAAGGCTTGTGTTTATAAATTATACACACGGGCAGTCACCGGGTCTCTGAGCACCTGCCTTGGACACATGTATTTGCACCATCTTCCCTAGGCAATCTGTCTCCTCACTTTTGGGTAACCTTATTTCCATTACTATGGAGACGGTTCAGACCCTCAACCCAGCATGATTTAAGTTTCCATTGATGAAAACAATCTGCAGATACTTAAAGGCTCGTTTGGTTGCGGAATAAAAGTGAGAAATGAAAATTTAAAGAAAAATGATTTTCTCAGGAGAAAGTTGTAAGAAAAATTTAATCTCAATTTGCATATTTTTTGTATTTTCTCCCTTACAACCAAACACATAATTTCATTTTCACTCCAAATTTTCCTTTCCCCTACTTTTTCCTCACAACCTAAAGAACCTATGTGTCCAAGCTAACAACTCATTGTATGATTAGTCAAAGAATCAGAGAGTGCTGAAATGGGCCACGTCGTTGCTCCACCATACCCAGCCTCCTCGCATGGTATGTCTGGCTTTTAGGAAAATGCTAGTTATCAGTTTATGTGAGCGGTTAATCAATCATTTGGTACTCACTCAACAATATCAAGCATGTTTATTATCAGGACGTGTCAAATGTTGTGATTGGCATTCTGCGGACATTGCTAGGACTTGTCGCGAGCCTGTGTTTCTTAGAAGACATCATATGACTGACTACTGAAGCTCTTAAGTTTCATAAAACAACAAAGCACAAGTTGCTCAGCTATTAAACTGTGGCTAAAAAGGAATTTCTTATCCAAAAACCTCATCCAAACCTCAGCCCTAAATTCTAAACCCTATACAAAACTTGAGGCTCAAGAATATCTATGTCGACACACGCATCTGTAGTGATAGGCACTGTTGATTGGGTCATTGCCTTCCACCGGAACCTGCTCGGCAATGCACCTGTACTTGCAGCATCTGCATTCATTGTAAGTACATGTCGGCATGGTTGAGCCTATCATCAGTCTCCTTATTGATTTATTCTGCAACGATATGAGAAGAAAAACTCTCACAGATGCACCCCTAAAATGAACTAAAGGTATGGTTTGAGTTGTGTTCAGTCAAGGACTTACAGAAAAGCGATTCCAGTGAACATTGCGTTGCTCGTTGAGTCCTGCATAAGTTCATTATTGTGTATCAACTTATATAACAAGCACGTGTTAAAACCAAAAGCAAAGACAATTTGAACTTATGCAAAATACCTTCAACAAGAGCTACACTGACAATAATGGCGAGAAGAAAGATGAGCGAGGAAGTAGCAGGCCTTGTTGCAAGGTTCATGACGGCTAGGCTTACGACAACTGCTGCAGTGTGTCGGTACGTAGGACTTTGGATGGGGATAATTCCCCGGTCTTGATGAAGCGTATTTTTGAGTGAGGAGGAGGTGCAGAGATGTAGAGATTATGGATGGAAGTGATAAGCTGTCAAAAAGTACTACTTTAGGCCGAAAAAGGGCATGGAGATTTATATAATGGGAGCGAGTGTATGTGAACGTATCTTCCCCCATCTTGCAAAATGGTTTGGGAAAATATAGCACTCGTACACTCTTAAAAAATGCAAGAAAGCTCATCATGAGCTAATTCAGTTAGCAAGAATCTCCGAGCCAATCAGGATTTGAATCCTGATGGGGATTTCATACGAAATCATAACCACCGAACGTCTGGCAGTTCTGGGTAATTCCATCGATGGTCTTGGTGATCTGGGGTTCATAAGAATTTCAGCTTTTGAAGGACATAACGTCCCACGAAGCAATATGTCATGCCCCCATGCTGAACGGGGCATGCCCTCCTACATGTAGACTGTAAAGTGGGATTTTAAATCGTCACGCGCACTACCTCCCAACGGTTTTAGCCTTTTAGGACCACTGCAGGCTGCAGGCTGCAGGCCAGGCCATACCCTAAATCTATGAATGCCTCTCGATTGCGTTCCAATGTTTTCTTGTACGATGCTCATGCCTTTATTGCGCATTTGCCAAGTACTGTAAATCATTTTATGAGATTGTTATCTATATAAAATCGAAACAACAGAATCATAATTCATATTTAGGATTCGGATTTTATGCACTCATTTTTTGTTGTTGCTACTCCCTCTGTCCCATATTTTTCTTCTCATTTCCTTATTTGGTGTCCCAAAATTTTCTTCTCGTTTCCTTAAATGGAAATTTTTTT
>JAWWMW010000342.1:0-14140 GCA_035048345.1 Echeveria elegans | reverse complement strand
AACGAGACCGAGTAAGTGGCACGTGACAAAACAATTAAAGAAATCAAAACAACGCCGTTCGTAACCGTGCAGCGACTTGCGTAGCTGCACGGGATACGATTCCTATATTGTGATATCGATGATGTTGATGATATTGATGATATATTGGGATATGTTATATTGTGATATTGATGGTGTTGAAGATATTGATGATGTTGATGATATAAACAATTGTTATCTTGTCTGATTGTATTGGTCTAGATTATGACGGGACGACATCATGGTGCACGTCCCCCAAGGGGCACAGATGACGCTCCCCAACCTGGGGAGGATTCACAGCAGCAGCAAAGTTCGGAGCGAACGGCAATTGATGATTACATTAATGACGAGTTTCTGGCTGCAATCAACCTTTCTCTTACCGGGGAACCCCAGATGGAAGTGGGAGGTATGAGTGCTTCGGCGGCAGCCCAAAGTGTCGAAACCTCTTCTACTGCAGCTGCTAGAAGATGGTCACGACGTCAACGCACTCTCAAACAAGGTGTTGTCTGGGATTTGACTTATTTCGGCAAGAGGTAAGTATTTTTCAATTGATAATTTTTAATCCCTTTAGTTCATACATTAATAAGTTGTTTATTGATTAACATTTTAGGTTGGAGCTCAGCTCTAGGATGGCGCGTGTCACCACTGATGTTATCAACTCCCAGCCAAAAAGGAACGCGTGGAGGTGGCAAGAAGCAAGTAGGGAATCCATAGACCGGTGATTTCAGACATGAAGGGTACGTAATTTTTTAGTACATTAAATTAATATATGTGCTTCTTCTAACTTAATTTTTTGAATCAGCAAAAATTCCGCTGGGATGAAACGGACCCAAATATGACTGTGGAAAAGGTCCAAAGGAGGTGGGAGAAGCACGCGCAGAAACGCCACAATGACGTTATCTATACTGCGATAAAGGAGAAGAAAAGGCCTAGGTGGTTGGATGAGGAGAGCTGGGACCGGTGGCTGGCGGAATGGGATAAGCCTGAATTAGCCGCAATGCGCGAAAGACAAATTAGAAGCTAATCCGGCGCTCTATACTGGCGGCTCAGTTGGATTTGAGGAGCATCAGCAGCGCTTGGTATGTAAAAAATTATTAGTTTATATTTATTTTAAATACTACAATTTATTTTACTAATATTTAATTTTATATTTAGACAGAGGAATTCGGGAGGCCAGTCATGCCTCACGAGCTGATGATCCACACACACGCACACGCGCCGGATCGTGTTCGGTTTGTGGATCAACGTTCGCAGGAGATAGCGGTGACTAATGTAACTATGAATATTTTAAACTTTTTTCAATATTATTCTTTATTCTACTAATTTTTAAACATGAATTAGGACAGGACTCGCGAAATCCTCACACAGAAGAGCAGCCCGACGATTAGCTCTCTGTTGAGGATTCCTACGCGGCGTACTTCGAAGCAGTCGGCGGAATTGGGCCCGGCGGAGCTATTTTCGGAGTTGGAGGAGCGGCTCCCGAGTTTTTTCGCGAGCAGATTGCCACATCCAGGCGCGAGGCCGCCCATCCAGTGCAGCTGCAGCGGCGTAATGAGGAGATGGAGCACGAGTTGCATGCGGTGAAGCAACGGATGGAAGAAATGGAGGAGATGCGATGGCCAATCATCAGTAGTAAAATGGAGGAATTCATGAGCCGCATGATGGCCAATCAGAATGCTTCTACTTCCAGTCGGTCGTCACTGCAGGAGGATTCGATTAGATTTCAACTTCAAAACAAAATTTTTTGTTAAAACAATTCTACTAATTAAAATTATCAGTAGTAAAATTTTTATTATTAATTATTAATTATTTAATATTTTATTCATAAAATATTTTCATTCATTTTTTATAAAAATATTTAAAAAAATTCATTATTCATTTGCGATCACTTGGTCGCTAAACGTCTGCATCCACTTGGTCGGTAATGTTTTACGACTACTTGATCGCTAATTTATTAATAAACAAATTCAAAAATTAATATACTTTTGCGACCACTTGGTCGGTAATCATTTCCGACCACTTGGTCGCTACTTTATTAATAAAACAAAATCAAAAATTAATATACGTTTGCGACCACTTAGTTGGTAGTTGTTTGCGACCACTTGGTCGCAAAATAATCAATAAAACAAATTCAAAAATTAAATAATAATCGTGACGACTTGGTCGCTAATTTCGTTAATTAGCGACCGACATTTTAGCGACCAACTTCAGCGACCGCTTTGTGGTCGCAAATAAGAATGATAGTGGTCGCTAATGTGTATTTTTTTTCGTAGTGTGTTTGCGTCTATTGATAGATGCATATATAACAAGGAAATTGTGTCTGTTAAATGAAGGCACGTGATTTATATATGCATATGTGTGTGCTTTTGTTTCATTAAATGGTGTTCTTAACCTTGTCTGATGATGCATTTACATCTATGCATGCAAATGGTGGTGCATTTGCATTTAATTTGGTTTGTCAACATTGTGGTGTCATGTTGGTTTAGGGTTTCGTTAGGGAACTCTTAGGGCCAGGATTCAAACTATGGACTCACCACTTTTCATTTCCTCTACCTCCTGCCTTTGGGCGAGGAGGGTTTTCCTTATTCCCGCTTTTAGGACAAGGAAGTTGTGTTTGTGTATGATGTTGTTGCAATGTCGCTAAGTAATTGTTTCGATGACATCGAGTTTTAATGGATGTGATGCTTGATTTCATGGTGAGAATTCATCATTTATGGCGTGGAAGTCTTGCGGAGTTGCTTATTGGAGAACTCTTGTGTTTTAAGATGATGATTATATAGCACTCATTCTGTCTTCTTTTATTCTTTCTACTTTTTTTTTTGGTGTCCCTTTAAATTCTTTTTATTTCCTTTAATCCTAATTTTTTGAGGAGAATTTTGCATGAATAGATCGAAACCAGTGAGCAGAGCTCAGACGCGATTCTTAGGAAAAACGCGAGCTAAGCCTAAAAATCTCATGATGAGTTAATAAGTCGTGATTCCAGTTTGCACTCAGGTCGTGATTTGCCCCCCTGCACATACTTTGTTGGAATTTTGAAATGGTTGAGGGATAGAACCAGAATCAGGAGAGGGCACCAATATTTGAGGAGATATGCGAGGCAAATATGGCCAAGGATTATTATTCCTTGGTGTTTGTGGTCGAGGCTTTCCTGAGGGAGATGTATTATAACATTCGGGCTACTTTGGAGAGAGTTGGATGTGTCTCTATGCTGACGTTGAGTCACACAACAGATATGGAAGATACATGCGAGATGTATTATAACATTTGGGCTTCGTTCAGATACATTGGCAGAGGCAATGGAGATGGAGATGGAGATGGAGGAGGTATATGATACCGCCACAAGGGTGTATTGTATAGGATCAGCCTGGATCAGATTAGGGAAGTCTTTGAATGAACTTTGGCTTTTCATGAGGAGCAGGAGTTAAAGACGGTCCTGAACCAGCACTTCTTTGGAAGCTGTCGCGTGGAAGAGTATTCACATTGAATGTGAGCGTGATCAGACATTGCAGGGTGCCACACTTTTGGTACCTGCATAAGTTGATCAGCCACCCTATCATAGGTTGGTATGGAGGGTTAGAGAAGATAGGATTGTTGCACATCACATTCCTCGGAGGATTTTACTACGAGAATGTAGCAGATTATGCACACATCTTGTGCAAGCATTGGGAGAAGAGGAAGCCAAGAGGACCGACTTACGGGGGAGGGATGATTAGTTATCTTCTTCACCATGTGAATCCTTCGCCACCACACCCAGATCACCATGTGCCTTACCTCGATCGGGATGGAGTAGAGACTTGAGAGCACGACTGAGCACAACAACTCACACTAGTAATGACTCTAATACTTACCAAGACTTGATAAATGTTTTTCGTTTTTAATCTCACTTTATCATTTAGTTGAACATTTTATGTTTTTAATATTTGCTTGAGTCATTTCACTTCATACTTGAATTTAAGTCGATCTGTGAGGACTTGGCTCAGTACAAGCGTGGGGGAGACAGTTATCCATTCAGCACATTTATTTTCAGTATTGGGTAATAGTTATGATTGGGATGTATGACGGAACAGACACTACTCAGTATATGATGTTATATAGCCAACTTTTTGAATTTTATATGCTTGTTAATTTCTGGGATTTTTTTTTTTTCAATTTTTGTGCCCTTTGAGTTAGAATAAAAAGGGATGTAGATAGAAAAGTTCTAGAGGGGCAGGTCATTCGTCCAAAACTCTAGAGAGGCTAGACCGTGGTTGAATCAAAGCTGAATACGTAGTTGATACTTACGTTATGAAAAGTTTGACGTATTTCAAGGGACACGGGAGAAAAGGCTTGCCTTCGAAAGTACTTGTATGACGAGTACAAGCCAAAATAAGGCAAACTCTTTAAGAAGGAAAGACTATGCAAATATGGGCCAAATTTTTTACAAACACAAAAGTGTTATATTCAAGTCTATCCCAAAACATAAAAACTCATTTTCAAAAAAAAAATAAAAATCATAAGCCAATTGTGTCAAGCGAACAAATTAAACCAACCAGCTAGATCCTGTAGAGGAGAATTGGTATTTTGGAGTTCAAAAAAATCTCTCTTTCATCCGAATGCGTTTGAATTCTAACTCAAAGATACACAATTTTTGAATATATTTCACATATAAAACTAACATATTTATTTTTCAAATAAGAAGCTTAATAATTCATATGTTTTGCAATGAAAGTATGTTATTATATGGTCAAGAGGAATCTCACGCTTAGATATGGTTCGGGACGAATAAATTTAAGTGTGGGGTTATGATGGGACCTAATTGTACGCATAGTATTACATTTGTTTCATATGAAAATATGTACTTAATACCAAAACACTTTAAAAAGTAATTTTAGATCATAAAATTATCAATGGACACTACCAGCTTCAATCAGGTCAAATTGGACAAGATTAGAAGCAATTAGACTAGAAAAAATTAAAATCAAAAATCAAGTGTACAATTTATTTGAAAAAAATGGGAGGTACGCTACAAAAGGAGTCGTGATGTACTAGTATGATTACGACTTTGGGAGACAATATTGATTGTGATATTCAAAATGGCCAACTTGGAGCGACATATTTGTGATCATCGCGACTGAAGAGCAAACAGTCAATCGCGATCTATATGGGTGATCGTGATTTTTAATATACACATGAGTCACGACAACGCTGACAGGAATAGTAAATTGCATTTCCAAGAAATCTCATTTTGTAACTCGACAATGTTCACATACAACAGTATAAGGATGAAATCAAGCTGCCCAGCACTATAAAAGCCCCCATTCTCAAGCATTTGTAACACACCAATTTCATACATTTTTCTTTACACATTTTGTCCAAAAAGTAGAAATAAAGATCTTGTTAATTCTATTTTTTTGTTTTATTTTGTTCTTTCTTCCACTCCATCGGATTCATTCACATTTGTTTACTTGTTGAAAATCAATTTCTCAAATTCATTACTTAGGCTTGTACACTTCTCCTTTCAAAGTCATATAAAAATACATATTCTACTCTTGCATTTGTGGAGCAATATCAAGTGGGAAGGAGTCGAGGTGTTGATTCAGAGTCAATAACTTTGATTTTGTATTCCTAAATTCCAAACTTTTCTTTACTTATGTCCAGCTAAATCATTTATTCGGTGTGTCTATGAGCTTGTTGTAAAATGATTTGAGGTTTCTTTAGATGTCATACGTTTAATTGTTGATTATTGGTGCATGATTCATGACTTGATGTGTTAGAATAATGGAAATTGTACCGTAAAACTATTTTGATTATTCATTTCATTCGATTAATACTAGTCGTATACTTTATCGTGAAAACTAGTCGTAACATCTAGGAAATAATATTATCTTTGTCGGAATTTAAAATCCTGGAATAGTCAACGAAAGTATTACCTTTATGTGACTATATGCATGTGTATTACCCTTGTCGGAATGCTACTTGCTCAAACATATGACATAATAATAATTTGCGTCTACGATAATCACTAATCACTACTCACAAAGAATTTTTAAGTATCGAATTATATCGTCTATAAGTCTTTACTTTTTTCCTTGACAAGAGTGTTTACTTCTGTTAATTTGTCATTTTTTGATTGATAGTTATTAGGGTACAATATATTATTATAAACAATATTGTCTAGTACATCAATCTTTTGAAGCACAAATTGCTCATGACTCTTCCACTCATTCATCTTCTTTCAAATCATCAGTTCTGACACGAATAACCCGTCGAGGGTCTTCTGAAAATCTCACAAACTTCCTGCGAATGAAAGGAATATCAACTTTCATGCCGATGCGGAAGAAATCACACCAAAGTCCACTGTGGGACAAATATCAAGCTCCTACACACAAGTGAGGAGAATATGCTATTTTTGGATGTAGAATCCATGACCTTGGATTTCAAAGGCAAATATCCAACCAAGTCATCCAACCCCATTTCGCTTTTAATTTGTCATTTAGTTGTTGCACGCATAAATTGATAATTAAAAATGAATTTCAATAATCATTCTATTTGAATCAATTCCATATTTAGCATAGTATATTAATTAGTTAAATTAAACCTAATTATAAATATTTTTTTCTTTTCGATACAACCTAATTATAAATATTAAATTCGAAAGAGTGCAATTTGCACTGCATGGGTACGAAGTTAATAATTCATACAGTACAACATGACGCCATTAAAATGACGTTTCCGTATCCGAAATATGACATCATGTACTTTGTTGACTAAAGTACCCCTAGTTCATCAAGTTATGGAATTTGACACTGTGAGTCAGATTTGTGATGAAATTTTTGTGGACAAGATATCAATCTGGCAGTGCCATTAGTATGAGTGTAATGTGTAAGCAGAGGAACGTGACAGAAATAAGCCCAACGCCACGTAAGCCCTTGACTATTAATTGTAGAAAGATACTCATATTTGTCATTAACTTCAACCATATTAGCAACAGATCAATTACTATGAACTGTGAAGAATCTCAATATCGAAAAAAAAAAAACTATGAAGAATCTTGAAATTTGAAGGAAAGAAAATAAAGTAAAGAGTAAATGAAATAGCGCAACACCATAATCATTTATGTCGAAATTAGAGTCAATTTATCTTTTAGTGTCTCAAAAACATTTTATATTTTGCTATTTTGCATGTCTCTCGTTTTAACATAATGAATCCCTTCCTAGAACTCGTGAAGAGCGTGTCAAATATACATACTCCATCTATCCTTTAATAATTCACATTTTCATTTTCATTTTATATTTTATGTTTCCTATAGTTGAATATTATTCTTTTTATTTTTACTATCACATGTATTCTCTCTTTTCAATTATTATTTCATTTTTCGCATTCTTTCATCATTTATTATCAATCAAATTATTCATTTTCACTCTTTTTTTCAATCATTATTTATTTACTTCCTTTTACTTTTTCACACTTTCTTAATCTTCGTTCCCTTTACTCAAATGTAAAATAGTATGGAACAGAGAGAATGTGTTGTACTGCTATGTCTTTTTTTTAGTCTGCTAGACTACCGAATCGGAATAAATGCATGCGTGGTGAAAGTGTCTATATTTGTAGGCATACCAGTCTATCTACTACTCCGTATAATAATAGAATACAATCCTCAACACACAAACGCCCACGAAAAAATTCATCGTTAAGGTCCTGATTTTCGTCTCTATAGGATAATAAAATAAAATAAAAATAAAGACAAAAAAACTTCATTTAACAAAAATACCCCTCTCATACTTTTTTTACACCACATGTCATCCACACGTATTTGTTCATATTATTTAGTATTTGGCCGTATTTATCCGTATTTTGTTTTTATATGACTTTATTTAAAAGTATGTGATCGTATATTTAACTGTATTGGACCGAGTATTTGATCAATTTTTTTACATATAGATTTTTCATTCGGGATGACGGGTTGTCACAAAATTAAAAATAATATAATGGAACTATATTCAAAAAATTAGAAATATATAGCATTCAAAAATTTCAATTACAAGAATAAAATTATAGAGAGAAACGTTGAAAATCTTTATTAAAATTGAATTAAAACATGGAGAAAATTCTCGTCGGGACGACGGGTTTGACACTTGCTTTTTCTATATATGTACATAAAACATGAACTCAACTCACTTTTTTTTTATTACAACTTCCCAATAGAATGGGGTCAAAGTATACACAAGCGTATACAACACGGGAACGAAGCCCGGAATGAAGATCAATGTATGCATATGACTAATTGAAAAGCGACCATCGATCAAAATCGCTTTCAATAACTGATAAACAAATAAAATAAAAAACAAGCATACATAAACAACTGAGCAGTCTCACACCTAAACGCTAGACGCCCAAAACAAAAACATCTCACTATCCACGACGGCTCCGTAGATGAGGAGAGAAATATACGCCTCTCACTATCCACGAAGTCGCTCCGCAGATGAGGAGAGAAATTATAAACCTCTCACCCTCCGAAGACATACGACGCTGAAAGGAAGAGAATTATGACTAGCCTCAAAATTTGAGAGATAACTAAGAGCGAATAGAGCGAAGGGTATCCACGAACTCAACTCACTTTTAATAAGTCATCATGGTGGTGATTCATGTCATGAAAATTTTAGATGTAAGTTCAAACCGTAACATTCACCGAATATTCCATTCTTCATTGTTGCAAGATTCTTCCATCCTCGCGCCTCAGGATAGGAGGCATTTCATTCATCGTGGAGGAACAAAGTGTCGAGAAAAAATTATACATACATGAAATGTGTTAAGATGTGCTAGGATAGGCAACGGCAGGGGTGGAGTCAGGAAATTTCTGACATGGGGACGAGTTTATCAAGGGGGTTCGGGGGCAACACCTCTGTTTTTTTTGCCAGTAATCGAAATCACGTAATCGAAAAATTATCAACTCTAACAAAATCACAATAATTTTGTAAAAATCAATCCTAACAAAATCACAAATCATTGTAACCTAAACCCTAAAAAATTATGCCTTAACCACAACAATCAAAGACATGTAATCAGAATCCAATTATGCCCTAACCTCACAGAGTCACTGTACAAACTGAAAACAGAAAACTCACCTGTCAGCCCTCGGCCCCTCGCAGCTCACCCTCTTCCGCAGATCGCCCTCGCCCCAAGTCGCATTGCAATTTTTTTTACATAAAAAATGCATAAAGCGACGTCGTTTTATGCATTTTTATGTAACAAAATTGAAGCTTCGTCCGTAAACGAAACGACGAACGCTCGGGCAGGGGGCGGCACAATACAGGAGTAGGGGCAGCTGGGGGCGAGGTACCACTAATCGACAACTTTTCCGGCCACAGTGGGAACTGCCGACCCCATCTGGCTCCGCCACTGGGCAGCGATGTCTGTATGTGACGCTGCACTTTGTTTAGATTATGCAATAAAATAGATGATATGATTTTATGAGTAAATCCATTATCGAAAAAAACCAATTTTTAAAAAAATAATTGTAAACGTTCAGTTGCCTAACCTTTATGCGACACTATACATGAGATATTTAATTGAGAAATTTTATGCTGGGGGAGTAGTATTATATAAAATTTAATTGAATATATGATTTTGCGTAAATCTAAGAAAGAAAACTACCGTGTCCGATTAGGCGATTACAGTGTATGTATGTATATCAACATCTACCGGATCACTGATGCTGTTTGCGATGGTTGTGGATGGATGTATTCGTGGTTGATCGCAGCCCTTTGTAAATCTAAGTTTGAACATAATGTTAGATATTCATTCTTTAGCTACATATTTCGGTTGTGTTAATTACCAATTCTACAAGTTCCTAATAAGGTGGCATTGAGTTCTTAACAGGTTTTAATAATGACATATGTCTCTGTAACATGATGATCAAGTTTCCTCGGTGAATGTGGTGCGTAATATTTGAAATGCACATCTAATTTGGGTTTTGCTTCTTATGGACGGTGTGCGTACTAGGCACTACTACACCCGTAAATGACGTATCAACTTCAGTGTCATTGCTGTATTTACGCACATGTAGTTAATAGTGCTGCATCACGTAAATAACAGATTGCTCATATTAATGAATTTACTTATGTTTGATTGGGATTGAAGGCTTGACTCTTGATCCATTTCTTCCCATAATGAGTTCGAAGACTAGTTCTAGAGTTGCATTTTTTGCATTCTGTACTAGTAATGGGTGATTTGGTGATGTATTTTTTAGTGATTTGACTTGTAGTTGCACAGGTTTACAGTGCTGTGAGAATGGAATGTGGATATTGTTTACTCAGAAAATGTGCCAGCGGTGAACTGTTTTATTTCGACTCTTAGTTTGTTCATTGTCAGCTTGGACGCTGAGTATGATGATTGTAAAGAAAGCTATGTTTTGTGATCGTGCAGGAATAAGTTGAAGATAGAGATCCAAATACCATATGAAAGGAAAATAGATGTAATATGTATGTAAAAGTTTTACAAATAAATGCAAGGGAAGGCTTTATTCTATTAGTCACCTGAAATATAATACTGCAAGTCTGTAACTCCATCTCAGTTAGGGACTAGTGTAAATACTAACAATGATATAATCTACTTATACAGACTCTCTCTTCTAGGAGTATATCATTTCGAAGAAACTAAGCCAACCATAGCAGCAGCAGCTAAGTTAATGGTATCAAGAAATGTGTACTCAATCGACAGCAGACGGCCATTAAGAGCAGAACATTTTTTTTCTTTGCTTCAGTTTCATCATCTGCTTTTCCTTGGCTATTGCCTCACGATCATTATAGTTAACGTAGCTCGTGGATGTTCATGTTGTGCAGGCTAGGAGGAGCAGCAATAACAAGACCATCCCGGGCCAAGTAGTAGCTGCCATAGTTCTGAAGCAGCGCGGAGCCAGAGTCTGCATCAGAACAGCAGCAGCTCGGGGTAGAGGGTCTTCAGTCATAATAGTGGGAATGTCGGACTAGCAGTATTGTTGTCAACAGGGACTAAAAAAAGTGCAAGGCTCTGGCTTTTAATGCAACTTCAAATCTATCTGAATAAGCATAAAACCAATTAACAATATGAGTCCTGATATAGAGTTATAAAAAGCTCAAGCACAGAACAGTGTTTTTTATGTACATATCTTGCTGAAACAACTACAACAATGGCAACCAACACTCAACATTGAATAGATGAATGTTAGCCTTAACTAGTTAACAACAGATGGGTTTCTTCTCAATATAGCTTGCGTCACACGCGAGGTATCCTGCAAGATAGTTGTCGGAGGAGGATTCAATTTTTTAGGCTCTAATGAAGAAGTGGCTGAGTCAATTTGCATGGCTTCTTTTTCAGAAGAAGCTGCTTGTTGGTTGCTAGTTCCAACAGCAGAAGAATTTGACCCCAGTATTTTCTCATTCTGAGCGGTCGCAGCTTTAACTGGAGCATTTTCTGCCACTTGAGGAAGAACCACATAATCTTCTTCGACATCTTCTTGGCTTTGAGTATCCTGACCTGACGATGAACTAGAAGTCGGAGACCGTGGTTTTTCAGTATGGTGATTTAGATTCGGAGGTGGCCGATTTGGTACAGATGCAGGTCCGTTTACTCTACCGCCTTGCTGCCGCTGCAATGTCAATCATTAGCCCTACAGCAATAGACTTGCAATACTCGTGCACCAAGACAGATGTCTTAATGACATCAAAACTAAGATTACTTGAAGGCAAAGGCATGATGGACCATATTGATAAGAGATGATATGATAGCACAAATTTAATCATCCACATAAATACGCAGCTACTACCTATTTGTTGGGTTCACAGTGGAGTCAGTTCAGAACACGAAGACCATGTTTGAAAGTTTCTACTCTTTAGTTTGCACACTTATCAACAAAAATTGTATGAAAAAAGGAAAACACTAATCAACAAAAATAAATTTACATATACAGGACCTGGCACTTACCTGAGCAGGACCTTGAGGCACAGATTGAGCAGCAATGTACTGCAAGATATCATAAACCCTCGTCTGGCTATAGGTGGCAGCTTTCTGGAAAGACACCACAGCAAAATCTCCCACCCGAGTTTTTAATTCCAACAAGTTACGATCAATCTCTGTCTCATGCTTTGCCAGGTAAGGTCTGAAGAATGAACTATAGACATATGTTGTTCCCTGTGAATGAGTGAACAGGAGAACCCTAAATAAATTCCTTTGGTGAAAGCACGACATGGTTGTCCAGTAAAAATGAAAGAAGATGATTGATACCTTAGTTTTCGGAAACCACAGATACACTATGAATGCTAATTTCGCTTCACTGTACATTGGGATCCTGCATTCAGAAAGGAAAAAAGAAAAATAAAGTAAAATTAATAATCCAGATGTCTTGTTTTCGAAGCACTCATCATATCAAGTTTGGAATACTTACCATGAAACAAAGGTATCTCCAATCCTTTCACCAACTGTCAAAACAGCAACTAGAATCCTGTATTCCAAATAACATACACATTTTACTAAAGATTTGGCAACACCTTTTAAAACAAAGAAAGAGGGGTTGCACGTTGCATATAGTCATATACCAGTATTTGCACCAGAAAAGAAGCTGCTCAATGTCAGGCTTATTCTGCTCCACACATTTATAGCACTCATAAGCAGGATATGCATAGCCCAAAATCATCCTGCAGAGATCAAAAGTATGGATTCATATATGGCATTTCACAAATGTCACTGCCAGAGGGCGAAATGAGAATAGTATAGCATACACAAGTCCTCTGGTCAAGAAGCTTCCGATCATGTTGCTTGTCAAGGTAACAAATAAAAAGATCAGGTACTGCAAAGCAAATCTGCACGATTGATGCATAAGTAAATTAAAAAGCGATTTACTTGCAGAGTTGCAGTGTTGAAAAACAAATAAATCATCAAATAAAACAGAAACATAAACGAATGAAAGTAAGCACCGAACAATGAATAGACACGTTAGAGAAAAAACAAGGTTATCAGATGTCTGGTTACTTTACTTGTTATAAATCTAAAAAAGTACAAAGTACAAACGACCAGCCTGTAACATCTTGAGTAAGAGACCGCCAATATGAGATCAATCACACTGTTGAAATTTCATTAGTTCCCAAACAAACTCCCATGACTAAAATCTACCGGTCAATAAAAAGGCAACTTGGAAAAAGCACATCATAGCTTCAAACAGTTAACAAGCAAGCAATAGAGACCCAAGAATAGATTTGAATGTGTTGCATTCACAAGAAATCAACAACCATATCTCAGGAGTCAGGATCACAAGGATGAAAAAAGGAGCTCTAAATCTTCGAGGAGAAACACATAAGCGATCGGAAAGAACCCTAAATACATAGATATATCTAATACCTACCAACACCTCCAGCTGAACATAAAAACAAACCATATAAACCAAAATCAAAATACGATTTCACTAAACCAAAATCCATACATGACTGCGTATTACATGAATCTATCGAACATATTGCATTATAAAAATAATACAGAAATCCATTACTGGAAAAAAGAAAGGCAAAAATACTTTTCTTATCAATTAGGGCTTCAATTAAAAAGATCAATCAGCAACCTAGGGCACACACACAGAAAAACAATCAATTCAATTCACACATATAGAATCACTTCAATAACACTAAGCATCATCAATTAGGTGAGAAAGACGACACACAGATTGAACCGCGAAATGGTACAAATTGAAAAAGAAAATTAAAAAAAAAAAAAATAGGCGAGAGTTGGAAGTGGATGCGAACCGAGCTAAAGGATTTCAACAATAAGTAGTCAACGACGTTATATCGGCGGTGGGAAGTCGTCCGGTGATGAAGCCGTGCCGTGAACGCGGATGAGATTGAAGAGACGATGGACGAAACTTGTAAACGAGATAAAGTAGACTTCTGCAAATTCGGTTTTCTATTTTTTTTATTATAAATTATACGTAATATTTAATCGATAAAATACTACAGTGGTGTGCGTAAATATTAACCTTGTTTTTTCTACTCAATACTTCTTCTGTCCTCTTTTGTTCTTTCTACTTTTCTATTTTGATGTCTCCTAAAGTTCTTCTTATTTCCTTTTATGACAATTAATTCACTCTCACAATACATTCTCTTTCCTACTTTATTACTAT
>JAWWMW010000340.1:0-12748 GCA_035048345.1 Echeveria elegans | reverse complement strand
TATTTTTAATTTTTTAATTTAATTATTTTATTAATTGATTTTTTAATTTTTAATATAATTTAGTTGGAATGGTTTAATTAGGCGATAGGGGTTTAGTTAGATGTTATTAGTAAATGTAGGGATTTAGTTAGATGTTGTTGCTAAATGTGTGATTCATGTAATTAGATGCTCTTTTATACATATAGATAAATTTATTATTTTAAATGTGCGACATAAATTTGAAAAATATAAAGAAAAATATGTACTAATAACGTTTCGGATTATGTATCGAATCATGGTCAAATTGAATTGCACTAGAGAACCCTAATTCATGCAACCCTGCCAACGATGTGGGCAGGGGCGGAGCCAGGATTTCAGATTAGATAGGACAATATTATTTTTACGAAACAGATAATATTGTTAATTAAAATTTGATATATACTAGTGAATTCTCTCACCAACCAACTATGGTGAGAAATAATACTAAACGAATTAGTTTTTATCATGTTGGAAATAAATAATTTTAAAATGTTAAAGAATGAACACAATTTCTATTATTTCAAAAATATTTTAATTATTTTTAATGCTTTTGTAAAAATATAATAATAATAATAAACTTTACTAATTTGTAAAAAAATCATTAATCATTAAGTCTCAAACGTAGAATCGAATAAACGAAAAATATCTAAATAGGTAAAATGTGGTTTATGTGAAGCCAAAGTCTGAAAGAAATAATAAATTACACGATTGCTTACATGATCAACAAAATTAGATAGGTTAGTTGTTAGAATAATAGAATAGGAAGGTAGTGGACACGAGTTCGATTCCTAAGTGAGAGGAGGAATTTGCATATTTTGATTTTTAGTCGGACCCAAACTACTTGGGCTCCAGCCCAAGTAGCCTACGCCTGGCTATGCCTTCGGATGTGAGAAAAAATGTAGCACTTTTCGTCCACACCAAGGTTACAAGTTCCGACACAAAGTACATTAATGCCGCTTCACAAGCAGCAATCACTCATAATCAAGGTTGTCAAATACTAGTTTCTACATTGATTCGTTTTGTATGGGTAAGTTCGATACGTAGATACGTCAATTTTACCTTATAGTAGAATTATATAATATGATGACATATCAACATATAAATAATTTCCTGTTCCTAACCGGCTCATGCTTTCAAAAAAAATTTCACATTAAAAAAGTGTCAAAGTTTAAAGTTCAAAACATCAAGTTATAAAAAAAAACTAAAAATGGTGCGGTAAACGTTTAGAAAGTTTAAGGAGAATCAAATGGAGACATAGTAATCGAAAACACCTATTTTCATCACATGGTGTCGGGACGATGTGACGGTAGCTAGTAAGAAAATAACAAAATTGATTAAATTAACATTTCAAAAGCCCTACAATTACGCTCGCATCCAGAAGAGCTACAAGTCAAGCTCAACACTCGACTCGTAGTAACATGACGACTAGCGACTAGGATTTTTCATTTTCGATTGAGGTGTTTTTCTTTTTATCTTCGTCTTTCTTTGTGTTTTTCTTTTAGTATTTTAAGTTATGGTCTGTGTTATTTCAATATAATGGGTTGTGAACCGTTTTAGTTTTTAATTTTGTTTTATGTTTGTTTTTTATTTAGATTTAGGTAGATGCGGTAAAAACGAAATCGACA
Source organism: Echeveria elegans (assembly GCA_035048345.1). Taxonomy (NCBI): domain Eukaryota; kingdom Viridiplantae; phylum Streptophyta; class Magnoliopsida; order Saxifragales; family Crassulaceae; genus Echeveria; species Echeveria elegans. Next base: position 11,105 of record JAWWMW010000340.1, on the reverse strand, counting down.
CCTAGATACGTAAATTCAGTAAAAACGCACGTAAAATCAGTTCAGAGTTCGATTTTACCAAAAATCGTTTCTACCCCCGGTTTAATACGAAATCGACACCTAGATACGTAAATCTGGTAAACATAATTTTATTACTAGTATTTGACAACCTTGCTCATAATCTTCAATAGAAAGATATTAAATTACAATAAAGCATATTATATAATAACCTTATGCATTACATGAGATTAAATTTATAATCAAAACACGTTATATTACTTATAAAGCGAGGCAACACATAAGCAGTTAGTCGATAGCTACGAGATTCATCAAACCGACGGACGACATATTTCCTAGTAATTATCTGAAACTAACTGTGATATTCTCTAGTGTTACTTTTGTTGGGTAGTGAAGCCCACGTAACAATTATTGGATCAGGATCCGGTCCAGTAATAATCCCTATAAATACAGTGTTATGTGCGTGTAATCTGTTTACAACAAAACTTAATAAAATTCCTCCTAGTTGTCCGTGGACGTAGGTTGCTGAGTGTGCAACTGAACCACGTTTGTGTTCGTGTTTGTTTAATTTCTGCGGGTTAATTTCGTGATTGAGTGTGTGCCGTTTCCGCGTGCGTGTGGGTTTTATTCCCAACAACTTTTGAAACCAAAGTCAAGCTTTCTGAAAACCACATGATCGGATCATCTAGGCCACCAGTCGATATGATCTCTCATTTATGTAACTCAATTCTTTTTGCTTTTGCGATGTTTCATGTGCTTCGCATCCATCATTACAGTCGGATCATCTAAAATATATTATTTTTAAATTAGCGCATAATACGGGAAGTGTGAGCACTATGAAGCTCAGTGCTTATGTTTGCCAATATTTTGGGCAATTTGAATATGTATGCTTGACACAATGGGTGAATCAATCCAGCGCCTAGCAAGGTGCTTGAGACAGCAGACTGAGTCGAGCAAGGCTTACTGCTCGAAGTGTGCCACATCATCAACTAATGTGGAATACGAATCTTTTAGATAAAGATCCGAATATTATCAATTGGGAATATTATTTAAGAAATTAGGAATATTGCTAAATCAGAAATATTGCTAAGCAATCAAGAATAATGCTAAATAATTATCTAAAGCAATATTTGGAAAGTGATATCTTTATCTTTGGAAATAAGATAAAGATCCAGCAATCTGATCATGTTAGCCTGGAACATGTATCCTTATCTGATTCAGAGAGATACTCAATCGACGTAGACTAGATTGTGTATCTTTAGCAAGTAGATAAAGTCAAATATCATTGGACGATTTGGAGCATATCGTTTATTTGATTTAAATCAGATTAATTAAATATTAATCGGATATTTCAGATATTATCTCGTGAAGATCAAACCTTCCTTATCAAGATCAAAGGAAATCATATCAAAACAATTATTTTGGAAGGTTAATCCCAGCTTGCCGATCAAGTCAGCTCATCAATATAAATAAGCAAGAATCTTCACCATTTTGATTATCAAGAATACGCACAGTAAAAATAAATTATCTCGACATTCCAATTCATAATTCCAGTCGTTCAATTCTTCATGACGATGTGATACTGAAGAGAATGACTATAAGCTTATCAAGCAACATACATACTGCTATGTGTTGACGCCGACAGAGAACACAAAGGCAGAATAGTTCAGACTGGGTCTGGACTGATGGATATCAAAACGGGGGTCTTGTATCTAAGGACTGAGGTTTCTTAGATTCCTTTCACTAGAATAATTCTTAGCTCGAACATTATGCATTGTAACTGTTGTATAAGAACTTTTCATATTAGTGAATTATTTCCACCGGGCTTGAGGAGAAGCCCCTGGACTAAGCCTTAAAGGAGCCGAACAGGGTTATCAATCGCTGTGCCATTTTAGTTTCTGTTACATTAACTGTGTATCTAGCTGCATTGACACAGAGTCTGAAATAATTGAATCCTAAATCATAATTGAGCTGTCAATTTCAATTATCACTCGACACAGACAGAGTGTGCATCGATACGTTAATTCAGACACTGAGTTGATCCAGACACTTAACATAGCCATGTCATACACTCAGTTGAGATATAGGGAACCATCCGATCACCAATGATAAATGGAAGCAACTTTCCTTTCTGAAAAACATGTATGATGGCTTACATCAGAGGTATGGATGTCAGAGCTTAGAGAAATGTTCTAGTAAAATGGACCCCCTCAAAGGATCAATGAAGATGGAATTTCTGAATCTAAAGATGAGCTATCTTGGACAACCGATGAAGACAGATTGTCTGTTGCAAACTCTAGAGCCTTGAATGCTATTTTCTACTGTTGAACTAAAGATATATACCCTGATTTAGCAATGTACTGCAGCAAAAGATGTATGAAATTTTATGAGGGTCACTTATGAAGGGACTGACAAAGTCAAGGAAAGCAAGATGCAGCAGCTGACCACCATATTTGAGAATCTAAGAATGAGTGACAATGAATCAGTAATTGTATTCAAATCGAGGCTTATGACAATCTCAAATGAAGTTCACACCTTGGGTGAACCCATCAATATGGAAAAGTTGGTAAAGAAGGTTTTAAGAACTCTGTGTCCTAAGTTCATCATGCACAAGATCGTTATCACCCAGACACAAGATCTCAATACTTTGACCCGAACTCATGGGAGAACTTGAGTCATATGAGTGTGACATGGAAGTAGAGAATCCTCCCAAGAAGACTAAGAATCTAGCACTGAAGAGAGAAATTTCAGAGGTAGAGGATGACTTAGACAATGACCAGATGACACAACTCACCACACAGTTTGGAAGGTTTCTGAAAAGCTATAAAGAAGACACAACCTAAGTCACTCAGTCTGCATATAAGTATGCGCCAAAGAGTATAAAATGTATTCAGTGTCTTGAATGTGAAGGATATGGTCATATTCAGCAAGAATGTCCGAATTATCTAAAAAAGTAAAAGAAGTCAACGGTGGCTCAACTCAGTGACAATGATTCAGAAAGAGACCAATGAAATTGTTTAGCTCTCACGGCCACTGCTAAATATCTGAGTTGGCACAGAATAGTTACGAAGCATCAGACAGTGATACTAATATAGAAATCACGGAAGAATCAATTGCTGAGACGTACCATGCGTTATTTTCAAGTTGGGGAAAGTTGATGGAAATTAACTTGAAACTGAAGGGAGACAAGGTTAAACTGATTCAGGAGCTGAGTCAACTAAGAGAAGAATTGAACATCTCAACCAAAGAACTTACAGATGTCAGGATAGAAATAGCTCGCCTCACAAAGTTTATCAGTATGATGACCAAAGGAACTAACAACCTGGATGATATCATCAGTGCACAAACAATAGTCAGTGACAATACAAGGGTGGGATATCATGATCAGGTTAACATTGACAAGATGGACCTGAATAAGAAGACTAAACAGTTGAACAAAGAACTATCTGATTCCGCTAACAAACTCAAAAAAGCTCACAAAGAAATATTTGGTTTGAATGAGTCTAACATCATGATGGCTAAAGAAGAGACACTGGAGACTCTGAATCATTCCAAAACAAGAGTCAGATTCAATAAAAAAAAATCATATGATGAATCAGTATCTGTGTCAAAACAGATCCATGTCGCAATTAATGAAACAGGATGTAGTTCTCATAATATGATGATTTGGACGGAAGAAAAATGAGTGTGCCATTATTGCTGTAAGGCTGTACATGTTTAGAGAAAATGCCCTGTGTTCCTAAAGAGATGCAAAAGACACATTAATAGAGAAACACAACCTGCTCATGATACAAAACAAACCGTGGAAAGAAGATCACGCAGGAAGAACCCGAGATACAAAAGGTCGAACTTGCCAGTTTTGAGTCGGAGCTTTCTCTGTCGAGATTCTTCTTTTCGGCCGAGAATGTAGGGCAATCTCGGTCCAGGCTAACTTCTCTCGGCCGAGACATTTTTCTGGTTTTTTGGCTCTCGGTCGAAATTACTCCTCTTCGACTGAATATTCTTCGTTTTTGCTCTGTTTTGTTCCAAGCTTCCATAATTGAGGAGAAGTGTATTTTAGTCTTGAAATAGCAATTTAATGTGGAAAATGACCGCAATTAAATGTTATAAGCGAGGACTACATGCGGATATATGCCCAAATAATAAGCATAAAACACACTGATCAAAACACCCCACACTTAAGCTTGATAGTATCGAGCAGTCCAACTCTAAACATAGTAAAATCTACTCCCAACTCAGTTTCGTAGGAATCACGAATGCATTTAGCGTATGCACTAAGCCTTTAAACCCCTAGACTACCCTGGTGGATGAGTTATAGTCTCGTGAGAGTTTTCAGAAAATGAAATACTCACAAATTCTAAGCATGCAATTCATCCATGGTGAAAGATCATCATTTTCAGATAGTTTACTGAGCAAGCTTGTTAACATTACCACGGTCAAGCACATCAAAGCATCGCTAATCATCCATGTTATGAAAAACTTTAAAAATCACTCAAGTCTTAGTAGTCATGAACTTCTCGTAAAATGAATACTCGGGACTAACCTTCGATCGATCCAATCCTTTATTAAAAATCTATGCCAAGAATTATGAAGTAAGGCGCAGAGTTCAAAGAAATTCTTTATCGATCTTGTAACCTATGCTAGCTAGGGCTAGTTCATAAGTTTAAAGTATTGAACTTATGCTCAAGAATCAGACTGAACGCCGTAATCCATAAGAGTATAGGAGTTCCGATATTTGGAAAATAAGTTTTTGATTTTCTTTCATAGAACTAATCATGCCTACGTATATTCGTACAAGGATCGTTCCTTAGCACTTTTCAATGGTTAGCATTAAGGTTTCACTTGAGTCACAAAATAAACAAGGCACAATGACAAAAATTTAAATGATGGGCAAGAGGAATATCTTCTTTTGATTTTTCAAGTTGAAACAGTTACTTTCAAGGGGGAAGTAATATATATGCTGCAACAAAAAATTTATATATTCTTTCCTAACCCTCAGCAAATGTTCAACCCTAGTAAAAAAAATTGTTTTTTTAAATATCTCTCTTCTTCCTTTTTTGTCTTTAGACACCCCACACTTAAATTTTGTCAAGTGCCTAAATATAAATACTTGAATGTCCCTTAAAAATGCACCATCAATTATGCTAAAGTCACCTAAAGGCAGTCAAGATTTTCTATGAAATACTAAGTGTGAATTTTCAAAAATTTCTCTGTCTATTGCCTAACTTCAGTTTTTCTAAGATGGAATAAAAAAAATTATATGGACCGAGCTAAGTAAGCGTAAGCATCAAATTATTTAAAGTAAAATGTCTACTAAGAAAATCATTCAAGTCAAAGCTTCTATCACATGGCTTCAAATCGTACAAATTTTAATATATGCTTGACTAACTTAAGCATGTTTAGCAAACATTTTAGCGTGTTTTCAATAAATCATGATAGGATGAATGCAATTTTTCAAGTATGCAAACAAGATATGATCGTAAAAATTTGTGCATACTACCCCACACTTAAAATTTTGCTTAGGCCCTAAGCGATATAGAATTAGATAGTAAAGATATGGTGTACATGCACTTCTCTATTTATGAAGTTTCGTGCTTCCTAGCTATCGTAGTGAAATTCTGCAAAAATCGGTATGGGACAGTAGAAAAGAGACAACAATATATTATAACATTAGGTTTTTTTTTTAGTTCGCATTCTAGTTTGTTAAACATAAGGAAAAGCATAAAGAGTTTTAGGCAAGATATGTGACTAATCTAGAATTCTGTGGAAGTGTTACTGTCTTCATCCATCTCATCTTCATCGTCCTCTGAATCTTCAACCCCTTCATTATTAAATGTGGTTGATGCTTCTCCTTGGAAACCAGATGTTGTGCCAAACATGAATGGGTTTTGGGGCGGTGCTCTGTATCCTTCACATCCCAAATGAGCGTAGAGTCCTTGAAACATGTCTCTTTGCCACTGCATTCCCTCATAAGTGTAGTTGACAAGGTTCCTAAATTGGGAGGAGAGTTTCTCCATTGTCATGGGTGCTTGAGGTGTGGATGAAGGTCCTCCTTGGTATTGAGTGGGTGGTGGAGCTTGGGATTCACCCGGTATTGGGTCGCGACCAACTAGGTAGGTTTTAACAATTCCATTGTCCAATCGTATGGTTTTAATGAACCCTCTCCTTAGCATTTCCCTTTCCTTGAGGAAACGCAACGGTTTAGCAAAGCTTGGGTCAAGTGAAAATCCCGCATCTTGGGCCAATAATGTGACAAGGTGCCCTCCTCTTATGTAAGTCCCTCGGAATGATGGGAGAGTGCCCTCCTCAAGTGCATTGGTGAGGAAAGTTATGACATCAATACTTTGTTGCTCGTGAAAGCAACACATTAAGTCCAAATCCGTCTTACTCACTCATCTCCCATCATCCTTCCTAAGATGGTTACATGTATCAATAAATCGGTGCACAAACTTCCACACCGGGCTAAAAATCTTTGTTGCCGCTTGTTGGGGTACATAGTCCACACTAGTCCCACTAATCAACCTCCAAAAGTTGTTTATAGTCTCCCTATCCACAACTGGGTAACTATCCTCATCCGGTATGTTGAACACACGCAATAAATCCCTCCTAGAGTAATGGTACCTCACACCGTTTATCCTAAACTTCCATTCACCTACATAACTTCCACAATGGGGAGCCTCATGCTCAACACATACTAGTTCAAATGAATATACAAACTCCCTAACCAATCCCTCATACACACTAGGAGGATTATCCATGAACGCAAATCCAAATCCATTGGCAACAAAATGCTCCTTAATTTCATCCAATATGTTCAATTCCTCTAATGATGGAATATGAGGGTAGATCGTTGTTAATACCTTTAAGTTCTTCATCCTTGCCTCCCTTTCCTTCATAGCGGTTGTCATCCTCATTCTAGCATCAAAGGGATATGCATTGGCTTGGTCGGCCGGAATAGGTGAGAGTGGGTCAGATTCCGGCATGTTTTGGGCGAATTGGTGAGTGGATGATGAAGAAAGTCCCCTACTTGCCCTTTTCGAGTTCATTTTGTGTTCCATTGAGATGAATTGAAGTTGGGAGCTTGGAAAATCAATTTTTTAGGGTTTAGGGGTGTGTGTCTCGGCTGCTGGTGTTGTGGGAAAGAAGAGAGAATGAAATTAGGGTTTTTATAGTGTTGGTTGGACCGAATCTCGGTCGAACCGGTATTTCTCTCCATTGAGATTATTGACAATCTCGACCGAGATTCTGTGCGCGATGTGACTCTCGGTCGAGATTATTGAAAATTTTGGCCGATATTAATGAGCAGATTTTCTTAAATTGGAAGAATTTTATTATGAGTTCTTGGAAATAAAATAGAATGATAAATTCCTAGTCTAGATTGAACTATCCTAGAACTCGTAGACTACCACCTTGCGCACTTTGGTCCAATCGATCTTGTCATTTAGCTTATGACCCAATTCAATCTTGTTGCGCTGCTTCTTTGCCTGCGAACTGCTTCCGTCGAGTTCTTCAGCGTCCTTAGGTGGATCGTCATTGATATGATTTATAGAGTGGTCCAGTCAATCCTGGTGGGTCAGGCAGTGGGCGAGCAATGATAGAGAGTTTCTTCCAACAGGCGATGTCTAAGACTCGACTCTCATAAGGATGACATGAAAATTCAAAACCACAACATTCAGCGATCAGTGTAGTTAGGGATGTGCATCCCACAAAGCGTCGATGTCCATGTAACTCCTTCATGCTCAGGAATGCAAAGAAAATATTTTGAACCAATATATAGCCTCTCCTACGTCTACTGCCCACATGAGTTCAAGATCCTCCAAAGTTACATAATCGTTTGAATCGGGTTGACAGTTGATATTTGTGGCAATTAGGCGGTGAGCAACTTGCCAAGCGCCACTTCGGATCGAGAATGGTGACTCCTTCACACCGAATTCATTCAGTCCAGTAACCCTAGTCCAAAAATTTGAAAACTGCTCTATGATGGGTATAGTGTGGATTCTGGTTTTTGGGAAGTCAAGGAAGGTCTTGGCATGCTCTCTAGTCCATATGAAATTTGTATTTTGTATGCGGAATTGTCATGCCGAGTCCTTTCCATACGGTTCATCATTGCGAACACAATTAAAAGAAGCTAAAAATTGGTAAACCAATTCTTTGTGCGCAGGACACCCCATGATGCGATCAATGTCAAGTTCGACATGTTCAAACAAATCATAGAGTTCGGTTTTCACCTCCATGCCGGTGAGGATTGGTTTGTGTGGCGCTAGGCAGCTAATGATCGGCTTTACCCAATAGATTGATTGTGACATGAAATACCAAATTTCTTCATCTTCACTTGAATTTTTGTGAGCCGAGGGATGGACCGAAATGAAGAACGATGATTTAGGCATGGTGCGCTAGGGTTTTTACCGTGTGGAATTTCGGTTGGAGAGGGAGAGTGGCGTGTGAGGAGGTGAGAATGGTGGAATTTCAATTTTATATGGGAATTTGGAGTCGTGTCACTAGGAGAGGTGTTTCCATTTATGAAATTATTTCCTTTGACTTTTAAGTATAGAATCCCAATCAATATTCCCTTTAATATTAGTTATCAAAATTTTCTAGATTTAAATTTCCATTAATTTTTGGGAATTTGGTAGCAATGTGACACGATTTTATTCGAAATTTTATTCCCTGTATATCTCTTTCCATCTAGGGTATATACTTCAACATTTGGAAATATTTGGAAAGTACGAATTTCCGAAATTTACTTAGGCGGGAATATCGAATCTTGGTCGAGATGTAGGGTTGCTCGACCGAGATTATTTTCGTGTTTGTCTCGCACGAGAGCTTCCGTCTCTTGCCCGTGTAAATTTCGTTGTCTCGGTCGAGACGCGCGTTTCTCGACCGTGATTTCCTCTTCTCTTGTTTGCCGCGTTAGCTCCCATTTTCTTTGAGTTTCACCTTCGGAGCGCGAATCATGTTGTGTGTAGTGCAGCACGGTTTGTCTCTTTTTTATTTTGTTTTATATAATTCTAATAATCATATCTAACTACGGAATAGAAAACATTAAAGAAAGACTTACCGGCCTAGATTAACGTCCTGGCAAGGACGTAGCCGAGTCTTCTACAAAGAAAACACATTCGAGAAGTCCTTTTCTAGGATCCCTTCTCGAATGATGCGTCATTCCACAACTACTCCGGATCAGTTGGGTCATATTCTTTGATGAAATTGCAGTATCTTCTTCCATGGTATTTCTTCAGTCTATGCCCATTGACTTTAAGTAGGGTACCTCGTCATTGATCAGTTTGACATGTCCGTCAGCAAATGTTCATGTAATTTTAAATGGGTCAAACCACGTGACCGCAATTTTCTGGGAAATAGTTTGATTCTTGACTTAAATAGAAGCACTTCATCCCCTTCTTGGAACTCTTTCTCTCGGATTTTCTTGTCATGTCATAACTTGGTCTTCTCCTTGTATATCCTTACATTTTTGAAAGAATTTAGCCTGAATTCCTCCAGCTCGTGGAGTTGCAGTAGTCGAAGTTCACTAGCAGTCTTGTTATCAAAGTTTAGATTTTTGATAGCCCACATTGCCTTATATTCCATTTCTATGGGTAAATGGCATGGTTTTCCATATACGAGTTGGTAGGGGGACATGCCGATCGGAGTTTTAAATGTAGTTTTGTATGCCCATAATTCTTCATCTAGCTTGGATGACCAGTCTTTCCTTGACCCGTTAACGATTTTTTCCAGAATACTCTTGATCTCACGATTGGATACTTCAACTTGGACACTCATCTGCGGGTGATAAGGGGTAGCAACCTTGTGATATACTCCATGTCTGCGAAGCATGCTTTCTAGCTGTCTCTCCTTAAAGTGAGTTCCGTTGTCACTTATCACCGTCCTAGGAACTCCAAATCTCGGGAAAATGATCCTCTTAAATAACTTACACACTGACTTGGCGTCACAGGTTGGTGTGGCAACGGCTTCAACCCATTTGAAAACGTAGTCTACAGCTATTAAAATATACCTATTCCCGAAAGAAGATGGGAATGGTCCCATGAAATCTATTCCCAGACTTCGAAAAATTCTACTTATAATATACCCTTTTGTGGAATTTGATCTCTTCTACGAATGTTTCCTGACCTTTGGCAAGCGTCACAGCTTTTTACAAAATCGTGTGCATCTTTAAACAGAGTAGGCCAAAAAAATCCTGATTGTAGAACCCGTGACGAGGTTTTGGACGACGATTCGTGCCCTCCAATGTGTGACGAGTGACATTCGTGTAAGATCTTTCTCTGTTCCGGCTCTGGTACACACTTTATGTAGATCTCATCTATGCCTATTTTGTATAAATAGGATTCGTCCCAATAGTACCTTTTCACTTCTTTCAGAAATTTCTTCTTTTGGGCATAAGTTAATTCTGGAGGGAGAACTCCGCACACGAGATAATTTACTAAATCAGCGTACCATGGTGCATCTGTCGCGATTCCTTCCACGCGCAGTAGATATTCTCCAATGAATGTATCTTCAATCTTGTCTGCTTCTATACTTTCCGGTGGTGACTCTGGCGTGACAGATGGTCTGCTACAACGTTTTCGACTCGTTTCTTGTCTTTGATTACTATGCCGAATTCTTGGAGTAAGAGGATCCATCTTATCAATCTTGGTTTGGCATCTTTCTTATTCATCAAGTATTTGATTGTCGCATGGTCCATGTAAACGATAATTTGAGAACCAATGAGATATTGACGAAACTTCTCGAAATCGTATACTACGGTCAACATCTCTTTCTCTGTTGTGGTGTAGTTTACTTGTGTCACGTCTAAGGCCTTGCTTAGGTACTGGATCACGTGTAAGCGCTTGTCCACTTTTTGCCCCAAAGCTGCTCCTATCGCGTCATCGCTCGCATCGCACATTAGTTCGAATGGGAGGTCCCAATTCGGCACTTGTACTATAGGTGCGGTTGTTAAAGATTTCTTTAAAATCTCGAAAGCATGAAGACATTTCTCGTTGAAGTCAAACTTAACATCGTTGGAAAGTAGGTTCGTTAGAAGTTTAGCGATCTTCGAGAAGTCCTTAATGAATCTTCTGTAGAACCCAGCATGTCCAAGGAAACTCCTTATTCCTTTC
>JAWWMW010000339.1:8633-20967 GCA_035048345.1 Echeveria elegans | reverse complement strand
AGTCTTATTACACTTTTAAAATAATTTTAAAAATAGTGAATGTTTATCTACTGAACAGAAATTAAATTAATGTCAAAGGAACAAAAATTATGTGTCTGTGCTCGAATAATTAATTTGATTCAGATTTTTGGTGAGTGTGGTTGAGATCTGTTACCTATAAGAACTTGTACATGCCACTGGAAGGATTGTAGTTCAGGAGGCTGTTCAATTTTTTTTTGGAAGGATACGTAATTATGGACAATGGAAGTTTTTTAAGAATATTTTGTTCGTCAGCACTCAGCAGTCAGGCAGGTGTAGAACTAGAACAACAACCTAGAGTTTTGATATTGTGTCAGTTTTTTGATTCTAAACTTAGTTTTTAGTCTCGATAATTTGAAAGCTGAGATCTGTACAATTATGATTTGCGGTTTGAAGTTAAAAAAATGCACAAAGATGTGAAACACTTAGAAGACATACAACCTTTTGAGCATAATGTTTGGAAGAAACACAATCAGCGGACTGGTTAAGCAATCTTTGTCAAGATTCAGGCACAGAGGCGCATCATTTGACTTCATCTGTTCGGCAGTTTCGAGCTTAGTTAGCACTCTTTTTCTTGGCTGCCATGATTTTCCTTGGGTGAAAGCACTCTTAGATTAAACCAGAACAGTCACGTCTTCATCCTCAACCCAGCATTATCTTCAGTTATCCTCTGATCTTACAAATCCCAAAAAATATTCGTGCTTTTCTTTGATGGTTCAAACGGAGACGCACACTCTTCCAATCTCCATATGATAAAAAAATAATCGGCAGCCGCCTTGCCCTCCCTGATATTTTATCCTGGCTCGGACATTGAATAAAACTAATAACAAAAATAAACAATTGAACAATCTAACAACTAAGGGCTAAATGATCAAAATAAAAACTTCTCACTATCCACATGATTGTGCCGCAGATGATGACATAAATGAAAATCCTCTTACCCTCACAGAGTAGCGCCGCAAATGAGAAGAGAATCTATTTAATATAAAGAAAATTTTAATGTTTTTTTATCGACCCCATTCCGGTAATAGCAAGTAAAAATGGATACGACACGAGCAAGTTCACTAAATTCGACGTATCCTGAATATTGCTTAACGAGGAATATACAATATAGATAGAAACATAGAAGATACCCTCTTCGATCTACGCGGGTTTGAGACTTGAGAGTACAATATCATCAAAAAAAAACTTCAGAGCGAGAGCGTCTGGGAGGCGGACTGGTACTCCCACCGCGGCTAATACTTATAGCTGCCCAAGCCTTCTGTATTTCCAAAGACATGGCACTATCCACGCTGCCTGATGATAGCCTCTTATGAGCCTTCTGCAAATGAAGCTTGAGAGAACTGGTGCTTAACCCGACATCTTTCCCGCATATGGAACAAACTTTCATCATTGGTTTTCTTTGCTTCCATTCCATTGAAACCTTCTCATGAATCTTCCTATCAAGCTCAAGCAGAATCTTTGCAAATCCGTCATTAGGTTGCGCTCGGCGATGAACTTTTTTAAGAATGTTCCAGGCATCGAATAGAGTGTATTTCCTGGGTGACAAGGAAATTTTAGACTAGCATTTTGTGCGTAGGAAATAAATCCATCTTAACACCAATGCCCACTACAAAAATATTAACAATTGAAACCCAGGTGTGGTAACAACAGGAATTCAATAGCAAAACTTAAAACGACACACACATCAGAAGCACATGGAAAACGTTAAAGCAGGCGCAGTGTATGGTCTCACTTTCTGAGCATCATGTATGCCAGAACTAGTGTTGCACTCCTACTCCTGCCTTCAAAACAGTGGACTAAGACCTTCCCACCAGTTTGCTCAACATGGTCGATAAAATCACAAGCATCCGTGAAGATACTACTGATATCCACATCTTCATTATCCAGGATCTGCTGAAAATGGTGACACGTGATTTTAATGGGAAACTGAATGACAAAATTAAACTAAAACTGAGAAAATATTCATGTGGCTTCATGGGCGTTGTAAAAATTCTGAAATAGTTTTTATATAATAGTCAGTTACGAATTTAAACAGGCATGCTCCAAAGCCCTTTATATGTGGCATTGGGGAAGCTGACTACACAAATTTTGACACCAAAAGATGAGGAAGAAAAGCTATACAGATGAGACGGTGGAGAGACGATGAAGAGGATCAGGCTGTTAAAGCTTAAAAATAAAATATTTAAATAACGTACGGAAGGGATGAAGACGATAAAGAGGGTCAGGATGAAGAGGATCAGGCTGCACAACTCAAACCTTCACAGTGAAGGGAGAAAATATTGAAGAATTGTGCAGAAGATCCTACCAACGATGACATCAATATGAAAAAGTTGAAAACTAATTCAAACCTTCAACAGAAAGGAGATAAAAAGTAATTAAAAAAGGCACAAGATGCTGCCAAAGCGTGGGGTCTAGATGGGAATTTCAAAAAATCACTCCTTAAAGCTTACTGGCAAATTATCATCTCCAACATATCCCCCCCATGAAAAGATCGCAACTCGGACAACTGAGAATCGACAACTCGTAATACTGCATTTGCTATGAGAGTAACTTGTCATGCCGATGCAAGATGCATTTTCTAAAAGCAGAAGATAACATCATTAGCAAGAATCAGAAATTTACTTACTGAAAAGTTTTTGTACTCAAATACTTCAGGGTGCTGAGAGTCGGATTGTCCAATTTCATTAGAGCATAAGCATAGAATATGCGTAACTTCCAGATACTGCAGTGTGTGCATAGATCTTGCAGCAAGAGCACCACCAATAAAGATACCATTAATAACAAAAGTTGGTCTCTCCGAGTCTCCAGCATCTGATATTAATGATACCCTCTCAAGGATATGCTCAAGTCGCACCTGAAAACAAATTAATATTCGTTACGTTTAAGAAAGTAAGAAATTATGACAATACGATGTCCCTAGTGGAATAGGAAAATTACCTTCAGTTCGTAAACATCCACGATGTTATTGCTGCCACTACCCTCGAAAAATCCAGAATTGAAGTTATTATCCAGGCATAACTTCACCACTTCAGATCTTAGCATATTGTCCCACTGTTCAATTTCTTTGTTTAATTCGGCATCCCCCTGAGCATAGAAATGATAACATGATCCTTGATTTCAATTAACACGTGATATTCTGGTTCCACTTCCATATAAATAAATAAAAAAGTAAAACTCTTACACTCAAAGATTAGAAAGATTGGAATCACATCCCACTGGTCACTTTATAAAATAATTAAACACCTTCATCATAGAACAAGTTGATTATGCACAATAATAGGTTAGGGCAACCCTTAATGAGATTTAATCATGATTAAAACGACATCATCTTTTTGAAAGTTAGTGAATGCTTAAATTTTTCCTATAGTAAAATCGATTGTTTTACCTTCGCAAATTTGTGGAAGTCGCGAAGTTTTGCAGTTAAGTGACCACTTCGCATTGGATCACCACTTTCTTTGCAGAACTTTCCAAGATGAACATCTCGTGAGTTTGGAGAGCAAAACTCACTAATGTCTTTATAACCAAATGACCTGTGACTTGTTTTCTGCATTTCCAAATCGTTAATATCTAAATGACTCTTGCAACTCCTTTCCTCCTTATTTGGTGGTGATGGAGTTGTAAATCCACTTTCATCAAAGCTAGATGACAATTCTGGAGCCATCATATCATCTTTTTCAAAATCATCCAATGGATTTCTGTTTGTAATATTCATAAAAGATTGTAAAAGGCTGTCCAACTTTTGGTGAAGCGTGACGAGGAAGATATGGAAGCCCTGCAAATCCCTGAAGGCCGACCGAAATCCCTTGCGAAATTCACGAACCGATGAACTCTTTTGTGCTTCAGGTAACTCATTTGTGTCATAGTCAGGTGCCGGATATCCTAATTTACCTCCAGTAATGTCATGTAATAAGTTTGATGAGTAAGCAGAACTATTCAACAGAAGCTCTACCAGTTTAGGATACAAGGCCTGATCCTGGGAACGTTTTCCAGCTGGAGGTCTACGAGGAACACCCGAGTCAATTGCGACAATATGAAAATTAGCAGACTCCTTTTCTGGAGTTCCTAGAACGCGCAGACTCGTCTCACCACATGTTGGTGAGTCGGAGGCATCAGAGAGATCAAAGTTCTTTGTAACCACTTCCGAATTGAACTTGATCAATCTGCTATGAACAGATGTTGCCCTTCTATCTTTATGAAGAGCCTTGATAACATTCGGTTGGTACCGCTTAATGGCGGAATCAACAACTTCCTTTAAATTATCTTTACTCGCAGGTGCCATTTTGTCCATCATCAACAAATTGGCATTATTTCCCCGCCATCGAAGTTGGCGGCTAGGCAGCCTGTCTTCATTTCGGATGACAAGGTCCAGCATCAAGATCCTTCCGAGAGCTGCTGCCGTTCTATCTGCAGCTTCATCAGTATGAAATGCAGTTGACGTCTCTAATAGAGGACATCCATGCACATAACTGCAATACACAAGGGTTTTAGACATGCCTCATAATTCAAGTAGCAAATTTTGAAGTGTTTAACAGTCGTGCACCTTCATAGAAGTTAAATTACAAGTTACACCATTCTGTAGTCTGTACCCATATCAATATCTGTAAACTTGTGCATCAAATTAATAATTCAACATGGCACCAATATGACATCACATCTATAATCCTTACTTCCTTAGTGCCTGAACTCTGAAGAGGAAGTATTTATCAAATGTTTAGGTAATTAAATTTGTGAGTCTTTGACCGAGAAAACAATGGTTGAACAAAAGGTTTGACCTCTTGATACTAAGGGAAATAAATTACAGATGCCAATGTCGAGAATAAAGCGTACCTCATTAGCATGATACAGCGGCTAAGCTCAAGAGCTTCAAGTAGTTCAGAACACGTCACTTCACCAGCTTCATCACCTATTTTGATAGCTGCATCTCTCGCTCTTTCTGCAGCCTCCTTGATCTGGAGCCACTCAGGGCTGGAACTGTGAATTATTCTAGCCTATTTTTCAATAAAGGTAAGTTAGCACATAATTAAATTATAAGAAGGACAAAGATAAGCAAAGCAAGCAAGTGCACAATTGGAACTGACCTGAGGCGTCTCCACTCCAAGCCACTTAGCGAATTCATAACCAAGACGTTCAGACTGTGTAGCCATC
The DNA here is from genome assembly GCA_035048345.1 of Echeveria elegans. NCBI lineage: Eukaryota > Viridiplantae > Streptophyta > Magnoliopsida > Saxifragales > Crassulaceae > Echeveria > Echeveria elegans. The sequence continues at coordinate 15,801 of JAWWMW010000339.1, read as the reverse complement.
CTTGATGATGCTATCTTGATAACAGCCGCTGCTTCTTTTGAAGTATTACCAGCCACTAAAACATTGAATAAAGCAAAGAAGACAACTCCACCAGAATTGACTGTGACCTACATCCATAAAACTGAATTTACGAAGAAGAATAGTAACATCATATGCATTGTTGAAGAAAATTCACACTTCCATTAGAAACAAGTTATTGCCATAAGAGGCTACAGTTAACACTCCTATCGATAAGAGAAGATCAACCATAGTAATTTGAAATCATACCTTATTTAAGACGAGACCATTCAAATATGTTTGATGCATGATAATGTAAGCAATATACCTCAAGCGCTTTGTTCATGTCATCCTCAGAATTCTCAATGTTACTACCATGTTCAGCATGATGGAGAGAAGAAAGCATCTTCCATGAAAAAGAAGTCGATTCAATATCCAACGAAACAGTTCTACCAAGTCTTTCCCAAAGACTGACTTCTGGAGCTTGCTCAGGCACCAAAATATTCTCTGAACTAGAATTTGATTCTAGTAAACTGTTTCACCATCACCAAAATAAAATGTCATTTAATTATGCAGAGTTTATTTTATTGACACCAACGGAAAAAGAGTAGCATTTGCAACAAATATGTATGGTAACCCAAAAAATCTGGTCACCGTGTCGAGTAGGAAAATATTTATTTCTTGTCCTCTACTTTTAAGTGATAACATATTACTTTTTTTTAAGTGATAACATATTACATATGCATGTTCTCTGTAAGTTAAGAGATGGTAAAATTTTGGGGCGGGATTTGTTTTCCCCTATCTAGTATCACGTACTTACCTAACAATAACAATGAAGCGGGGAATATGCGATGTCATTATTAATTTATTATTAATATGGTAAATTTTCCATTAAGCAGTAAGCCAAAAAATGAAGAGAACAGTGAGTAGACCTGAACGACATAGATCGATTTGGGAATCCAGAAGGGCGATACTTTCCACTTCTTTTGCGGACCAACTCGAGCCATTGCGTGAAATGATAAGCTGGACCTGCCGTCATATCCCCTAGTAGATATAACATCTGCCCGGCATACGCGCACACACACACACACACACATATACACATATATAAAGCTTGGTATTCACATCAATAATGAGTGTTGAGAAAGATGAAAACATATAAAGGCTTACACGAGAAGTTGCCGTGAGAGGCAATGGAGTACCGGCATCCTCCGAATCAAACAACTCTAAAACTCTCCCCTTGTCATCCTGGTCATCAGAAATGATAGATTAGATCACATCAGTATCCAAAATTGCGCATAAAGAAACTGATTAAATTAAAAATGAAGTGGAGAAGTACCTGAGCCACAACTAATACAGCCTCTTCCTGTCCCTCCATCACTCTTTTTAAAAAAAAATACTATTGAAAAATTAATTGGAAATAGAAGTTCCGGAAATAAATAAAAAGTGCAAACCGGTTGGGAAAGAGAAAATCTCACATGCACTTCTCCACTCCTTTCAAACGCGTCCAGTTGAACAGTCGAACCAAACGTTCCCAGTCACAGATCGGATTGCAAGAAGTGGCGAACTGGGAAGGAGTGTCGGGCGTATAGCGTTGAAATTGGTGGTTTGTTCATTTCAAGTTTCAAATCATTTTTATTTCCTTAATTATTTTCCTATTTATATGAGAAAGAGAAGTATGCTATGTGAGGAAATAATATATATTTTTAGGCTCTGTTTGTTTGTGAAAAAAAAATAAGAGAAAATGAAAATTTAAAGAAAAATAATTTTCTTATGAGAAAGTTGTAAGGAAAATTTGATTTCAATTTGACTATTTTTTGCATTTTTTTTCTTTACAACCAAACACATAATTTCATTTTTATTTAAAATTTCTTCTTTTTTCTCGCAACCAAACGGAAGCTTAGATTTAATAAATGCAATAGTTAAAATTATGACACTGAAAATAAATGTTAATTAATAATATTATTCATTACATTTATTATTTCTCTTATATACATGTCATAATATTAATTATTGTATTTATTAAATAGTTACAATATAATTTTTTTTTAACTTTTAACCTGAAAACGGTGCCGGTCGCCGTCACTTTGTATGAATCTTCGATTGTGGTGGGTCTAGGGTTTCGGGCTATGGAGGAGGGCGGTGCGAAGTCGATGAAGGCCGGCGGAGGGTTTGATATTGTGAACAGCGATCTGCTACACAACATCCTTATCAGACTTCCTGCGGCGTCGTTTGCGCAAGCTGCTTGTGTCAATCGATCATGGAATCAAGTTTGTAACCGGATCTTCTCTCGCCCTAAATTCGCTTCTGCGATTTCTCTTAATCCGGTTCTTGAGGTAATTGACTGATTTATGATTGTTGCATACATTTTGGGGTTTTATATTTGTATTATGAATTTGGTTGATGATTGGAAATGCAGGATGCGGTTGGGGAAGTTGTTGATAGAGTTTTATCAGCTCCTATTAGACCTCATTTCGCTATTGTATCTGTTAGCCCCTTTTTTTCACTCCAGAGGGCTCATTTACTGGTATCATTCTCTATCCATCTTAAAGTATGCAACTTTAGTTTGTAAGGAATTTTTTGAAAATTTTAGAATTTGTTGTTTTTTTATGTAGCTTCATAAACGTTTGGGAAAGACGACTCCTCTAATCACATCTGGGGCTCGAGGAATAATTGGGCGTGATGCCATTAATAATGAATTCAAAGAGGTACATGGATGGAAATTTCCTCCTTTTTTTATATTTGGTATTGGATGTGTTGTTTTTTTTCTCGATAATGAGCAATACGGGTACAATTATCGTACAAGATGTACTAACATCGAGTACTTAAAACACCAATTCCAGTTAGGGGTGGCAACATGGCAGGTCGGAGCCAAATTGCGACCTGCGCGGGTCGGACCTGGCCTGCCCTACCCTGCGCTCGGGCCAAAATTGCCCTGCCCCGCGCCGATTTGCAGATGACCTGCCCTGCCCCGCGATTAATTAGGATTAATTAGGATTAATTAGGGGTTAATTAGAGATTAATTAGGGGTTAATTGCGGGCAGGGCGAATCGGGTCAGCGCGGGTCAAAAATTTTCCGACCTGCCCCATTTGGCTTGCAGGGCGGCGGGGCAAATTGTCACCCCTAATTCTAGTACAGGTCACAAAATCGGACACCAATACCCAAGAATAAACATTAAATTCTAATGTTTAAATCACCCCTAAACTTCTAACAACCCGACGCCTGGACTTTCAAGCAGCCGAGCGCCACCCAGAAAACGAAAAGACAGAGCGTCCAACTCCTCAACTTCCAAGCAGCCCCATACAAACGGAGAGCGAAACACAGCAGACAACAACTCGGAGGACAGCAACTCAGGGGACACTAACCGAACAAACAACCACCATACACGACACCAACACTGCCGCAAAATCCAGCCGCGACGAAAGCACCAACTCAAAAGGCCACGCCACTTCGAACCAACGCAAACAGAGCGACACAGACCGCGCGACAAACCCACCAGTACAACAATCTCGACTACCCTGCATCAAACCAACAGTCGAAGCAGAACAGCAGCACCACCAAAGGAGGCGGAGCTAATCCCCTACCGACTGCACCACCGGCCAAAACACCAAAACCCAGTCCGCCGCAATCCACATCTCTTTCAGAACGGCCGTCTCCAGCGGGGCTGGCCTGGACGACGAAACAGACGCCGGAACTCCGTACAACAAAATAACACCAAATAGAACAAAAACTATAAAAACCTTTCATAAGGATAAACCTTAGAAAGAAATAACAAACCTCTCATAAGTATGAAACTTAGAGAGAAATACAAAACCTCACCTAAGACAGAACTTAGAGAGAAATACAAGACCTCACTTAAGACAGAACTTAGAGAGCAATACATGTGGAAAGGAAGGAAAAATAACTATAGAAACTCCTAGGGTAGAGGAAAGGGAGCCCCTTCCTCCACCCCGGAGAGGAAGATGGCTTTTAGAGAGTTTCTTCAGAGATGGCTTTTCAAGTTGTTGGGTGTTTTCTGTACTAATTTTTTTTTATATTGGATGTGTTGTTAATCGTGTCATTTTGCATTGACATGGTGTTATTTCCATGGCCTCGAATTTGTCAGAAGATGCCATTACATATTTCCTCATTTGACCACATGATTGCACGCTATATAGGTCCAGTGGGATCATATTGAGATCGAAGTTGGTAGCGGCCAACAAGGCATCTGTCTATTTGTTGGACTTATCCCTGGAGTGAAAGTTGATACCATTCCATTTGTAAGAACAGGAAAGGTAATGATGTTGACATGTGTACAGCTGTATGTGTATCGTTTTTTCTTCTTCTGCTGTCATAAGCATTCACTATGATTTTGATGTTTACAGTGGTTAAATAATAACTGACGGGCTTTATATATTTATCAGAATTTCTCTAACTCGACCGATGATTTTATACAAAATGTAAGGGAATTCTCAATTACTACCTCTGGCAGTCCATCACCTGCAGCCATCATGATTTTCGGCGTGAGTGTTAACTGGATATCTTGCTCCATAATTTTTTTCAGTTGAATATGTCTCTTATGTGAACGCTTTGTGTTACAGGAGCAGGATTCTAGTGTGAGATCCATTGTTGAAAAAGTTGGTGAGTGTTTTACATATGTAGTGCTTGAACTTTGAATATGACGATCCCCGTACACACTTCACTGGAACGGAAATATGTGATGCCTTTGGAAGTGACATATTCATTAATTTTGCAGCATTATGAAGTTATATAGTACCTTGTATTGTTTGCTTTCCAGATGACCTTTATTGCGAACCTGCTCCTCAAATTTGACAAACTGCTAGCTTTAACCAATAATACGAGTCACGCTATGAAGAATCTGCTAAAACTTTGGCAGTTTGTTAAGTATGAAAATATTGCAGATTATGCTATGTCACCTGGAACTGTCATTGTTGGAAGCGCACATGGTTCCTTTCTCTACGAAGGTTCGAATAGCTCTATTTATGCTTATCAGCGCCGTGATGGTTTCAGCATGTGTGTTGCTCTTGTATTTGCAAGGGATATACAAAAATCTCAAGGTAGTTAGCTCTCATCTTTAATAGTGTCTCTCACACTCACTCCAGTTTAAGTTTAAGTCATGACAGTGACAGTGTGCAAGACTTATAATCCGACTAATCTTTTGCATGAACAGACATTGGGGAAACTCATTTTCATGTGACAGTATCAGATGGTCTGAGGCCAGTTGGTAACATGTACAAAGCAGTGTCTGTGAGAACACCAGGAGTAGCAAAAAGTTCAACATGGCTCACTGCGAAAAGAGATGGCTCAAGTGAAGTTCTTGATGGCCATAGTATGGTGCATGATATAGATGATGAGGTATGTGCATAATTCGAATGCGACACAGGCAGACATTACTTTATATAGGTTGAGATCTGCTATATCTTCGCTAGAAGGGATCTCCATGATTGAGTTTGTTAAACAATTCAGCAGTGTGAAAATACAAAATTATGATTTTGTTGTAGTAGTATTTATTTTAAGCACAATTGCAGCCAGCTGATTTTTTTATTATTATATGCAGATGGGGAATAACAATGTTTGTAGTGATTTGTTCACTGGAATCATCAAACGCAGAAAATGTTCTGTTGGGATGGAGAAGCCACTACCAATTACAACTTTGTCGTTTCATGGAGTCTCTGGGTATTCTTAATTCCTATTTTCTCATGTTTCTGTTTAGTGTGTATGTCCTCCCACAGTGTGGTGTTTTGTGGTTTTCTTTACAAACAGGTTATCAAATTTGTTAATTTCCATTTTCATTCTGGTTTCAGATTTAACGAGGAGTATCTCTTCCTTGATGGACTTGGTATAAGAACTGGTGATTCATTTCAATTCTACTCCTCGGACCCAATTGCAGCTCAATCTTCTTGTTCAAATGTCTCTGAGGAACTTAGAAGGCTTAAGAGTAACTGGACTTGTCAGCACTGCTATTCAACTGGATCAAATGTTGATCCAGCCAAAACGGAAGTTTGCTGTGGTTTTGTTTTTGCGTGCTGTGGTCGCGGCGAGTTGTTTTTTGAAAAGCCCAACGTGGACAGTTCTCCTTTAGTGGATGTATTTCCTGAAATTCCCATTGCTGGACTGTTCTGTGATGGCGAGATTGGACGTGGCTGTAACAGCTCCATAGCCCGCAGTGTCCAAGGCACTCCACGATGCCCCCTTCATGTTTATAGCAGTGTTTATCTGGTGGTGTCTTACTCACCAGTAGCTTCGCAACGTTAGTCTGAACAGTTATGATTTAGAAAATGCATTTTCTCTTATACTATGTGGTTCACTTGATCATCAACAGCATATTTCAATTCTTATCCTTCCAAAGGTTGATCATCATGTCTTGCTACCGGAGGACAATGAAATCAGATAAGTATGATGACGCTAAATGAAAAATATAGTTTTAACTGAAGTTAAGAATTTGAAGATGATGTGGTAGGGGTGTGCATGGGACGGGCATGAATTGGTTCGAATGCGACTCGAAAAAATATTCGATCACATCCAAATTCGATCCGAAAAATTATGATAAGCCCATATCCGTCAAAAGGGCGGGTAGGATACAGTAATGTGCGGGTAAAAAGAGGGTAGGTGGGTAGAGGGTAAAAGAGGACAAAGGGAATAAAAGGGCAACAGTACAAAAGAGCTGGCTTCAAAAGGACAAGGACGCCCTTTAGTGTCATCTTCTTTATTAGCTCATTTTTTTATACTTTTTTACTTATTTGTAGCTATTTTGTAATATTTTGTAAGATTTAGATTTATATTACAATTTTCATATTATTTATCTAAAATGAAAAATGCTCTAAATAAAATAGAACTTAATTAGCTAATCTGGTTCACTGATACTTAAAACTAAAATATCCTTAGTATTTTTCAAAACAAATCAAAAGTCAAACTTGAAAATATTCCATGTTTACTTCATAACGGTAGTAAGAAATCCGATTTAGGTAAGTTAACCGATCCAAGCGGAAAGCTTTGGAGAGTTACTTTGTCTGAGGAGAGTGAAGATTTGTATTTTACTCGTAGATAGAAAGGTTTTAAAATATGGTGAGTGATGAGAATTTTTTATTTTTCAAATATCATGACAATTTGGTGTTTAGTGTTGTTATATATGATGAAACTATGTGTAAGAAAGTTGTAAACGATGATGAT
>JAWWMW010000336.1:213779-225340 GCA_035048345.1 Echeveria elegans | reverse complement strand
GACCTCCAGAGACAATCCCCCAAGTTGCTGGATTTCATCAGGTATTAAAAAAAAGACTCCTCGATCTTTTTTTATCTTTCTAGCTCAACATCTCTTTGGTGTGTGCGTGTGTTGTGTTCTGTTTACTAGCAGCCAGCGAGCCAATAATCAGAAGAAAAAAAAAGAAAGTGAGACCAGCTGAGTGCTGACTCCCGTAAATCGGCAAAATTACGTAATAAATAATTAAATTATAAATTATTTTTACCAGTAAAATGAAGCTCTGGAATTTACATTTTACAGGCCATTATAATTATGAGAGACTTTTCTTTAACTTTATATTTAAAATTTTAATCCAAAAAAAAAAAGAGAAAGAAAAAGTGCTTTGAGCTGGGGATGATGACACGTGTGAGGACCACAAACAGGGTCCACATGTTTTATATGTTGCGACGTGCTTAACGGTGCGTGAATGGAGCCGACAAGAGGCTATAGTGTTGGTTACTAGGTGGCGGAAAATTAACGGAACGGAATCTTATCTTATAGCATCTTTTGAATTTCATCAAATCTTAAATAATATTATTAAATAACACCTTTTTCTTCGTTTATATTTAAATGAACTGGTAGTTAAAATCGGAGCACAAGGTGACGCTGCAACCACTCAAACACCCCCAATGCCCGATGCCGCTGCATTCGTCGGGTCGGATTTCTTCAACCGCGGTCAAACTTTACCAACACAAATTGTCAAAGCCGCTAAAAGAAATGCAATCTCAGCACGCATTGCTTCTTGGTGTGAGAATTTATTTGTGTATTACTTCCAAGTAATTTCAGCAGCTTAATCATTACCATGGAATTGATTTCCTGGTAGAGTGCAAGAATTTGTTTCTGGAAAAGATATCTGCAGCATTTGTATATGATGAATTTTTGGACATTTTTAATGCCTTGTATAGATAGCCTAAAGGAGCAGACATGGTCCTCTCATGTCCATTCTGTGATGTCCAACACTAAGACTGATTTGAAATGTTACTTAAATGAGTCAGTTCTTTCAGATTTTAATTCAAGGAAAAACTGAAGCAGACGGCGCATCTTCTCATCGCTAGATACTGAACGTACCTTTCTCAAGATCGACGAGCTCAGGCTCAGAACCTGTCATTGAGTACATATACTTACATGGAACGCCAGAAAGGATTTTCTTTTTTAAATTCCATCATACATTAAAGTTTAAGGATTTGCATTTGACCCAAACAAAGTTTTATTCTACACAACAACAAAAAAACATCTTCTTACAATACGCGCGACGGATAACTAAACTGTTTCTATTAATGCGAATAGCTACTCAAGTTTGTCTGAGGAAGCGCCATGATCCTGTTCCTGTCCCCATTCTGCAATGCCAAAGTTATCTAAATATTTTAAGTCCGGTGTACATTGCTAACCGAATGCATCATTAGCATTTTCGCAAGAAACAAATTGGAAACAATTGGAGTATATACTGAGAAGTAAGAACTGAAAGCGATGGTGCGCAAGGCCATATAAATGGTCAGTGCAATCCATATGCCGATATAGCCGTTGGTTTTGGATAGGTAAAATAGCGCTGCTTATAGCCATGATAACCTGAAATAAGCCAGAGTAAGGAACTTAACTTTCGGTCTTGTACGTAAGAAAATGGTATACGAAATTTTTTACTGGATATATGGAAATAAATGATGAATGAAAAAATGTACCATCGAGTAAGCTGCGTATTTAAAATCAGCTGCTCCATAGTTCACCCCATCGAAGACGAAAGATATGGTATTAATCGTCTGCGTGCCCGCCACAAACTGCAAATAGTATAGGTCAGTCGCACTGTCAGAAGTCAGAATAATAATGCACATGCGGAAAAAAGACTTCATTACATTGAATGTTTACATACCGGAACTGCAATATGTACAAGGTGCAAGACATCAGCGTCTTTGGTAAAAACTGGGGCGCCCGAAGTACAGTCCAACTCCTACGACTAGAGTGAGTCCAAGTCCGAAGACAAAGCTCATTTGTAGCACTCTACACGTGGTATCTGTAACCTTATCAAGTTCTTTTGCAGCAAAAGCGCACGCTAAGATTGCCTGCACAGAAAATGTTTAACATGCTTAAGAATCTTCTGAAGTCGGAGGAAAAGTCATTTAACTGATCTATGATGATTCTGACCTGTCCAGCGACAGCTAAACCATCTGCGAGTAATGATGACATTAACCAAACTTGCAAGCAGACTTGGAATGCAGCCATGGGAACCCATTCGAGCAGCTAGTGATGCAGCTAAAGTCACGCAAAATGTCACCGCTATGACTCGAATCATTAGTAATATACCTGCAACCCAAAAATATGGATTTGGAGGACTTTGATTCAGTGTGCTGACAGGAAATATTCAGAACAAAAAAAATGTACTTCAGATATAATATTTACCATTCGAGCAGAATGAAAAGCGATACTGCAGCGTCTTAAGGCTTGGGAGACTTGTTTCATCAGCATCCACAACAAAATGAAAAACATCAGATACCTGTGGAAAATGTTGAAAAAAATTACTTTAGTGGTTATAAAATGAGCTATTCAGCGAGGACGAATTCTTAAAGATGATTTTGTTTTCATCATAATGTAAAGAAACATTGAACCGTACTGGGAGAGGATATGCGCAATGGCTGCACAACCGACGCTCAATCAGTATGGGATCGAGTATAATATTCATCGCATCACAAGCAAAAGTAACCTCAGACAGCTGGTGCGCCAAGCGCTCTTATAGTCAGGTACTTGAGCGCAAATGGTAGCACCGGTGAATCCCATGAAACATAAATAAAACTGTTGGCCACATTTAACGGTGATACTGACAAATGCACCAAAGCAATAACTTTCCAGACCAAATAAGTCATGATAAGTTACTGATACCACAAAAAGTTTGAAAGATACTTACAGATTTAACTCCCATGACACTCAAAAGCGGCTTTGCAGCTACTACAAGCAATATGGCCTGAACAATGCCTAGAAATGTGCCGAAAACCATTGCAGTTGACGCTGAGGCAATATGACGCTTCCCAGGTTTGTTTTTCTTATTGTTCTGAGTAACTAAAGTCTCCGTGTCTAACAAAATTTTCAGAGGTTCAAAAAAGTTATTTACATGACCCAAAAAATGTCATCAAATTTTTGCACTGATACCTTTTTCTAAAATTGTATATTTTCATCGTTAGTCACTGAGCCTCTCTCAAGATCGTCGAGCTCAGAACCAGTAGGCACCAACCTATTTTTTCTTTCACTCTTATGGATAATTTTCTCGGAACTTCTAACATTTGTTTCAGATTTATTTACCAAGTTGCCAAGCGCAGAATCAACTGGTGCTAACTCACTTGCATTAACGTCCCCAGGAAAATTATTTCCCAGTTTCTCCTTTTTAGCAGCTTCAGCACTAAGTTTCTCTAAGGTATCTTCCTCGGCTACAAAAGACGTCGCGATACTAACAAGCGGGTATACTGTGATCCTCGAAGCTTGATTGAAAATAGCAATAGAGAAACACCGACCGCAGCAAGCTGCACAGGACCTGCAATAATGAAAATCACGTAAATCAATACTGTTACAAAGTTACAAACTTACCGAATAATTTCAATATACTGCGAAAAAATTATCGCTTAAATTAATGAAATTTAACCGAGTACCTAAGGTTCAGTTTGGTTGAAGAAAAAAAGTGAGGAAAGGAAAATTTAAAGAAAAATGATTTTCTCATGAAAAAGTTGTAAGGAAAATTTTATCTCATTTTGTCTATTTTTTTATTTTTTTCCCTACAATCAAACACGTATTTTATTTTCACTTAAAAATTTTCTTTAATTTTTTCTTTCCTTTTTTTTTTCGCAACCAAACGAAACCTAAGTATCCAATAAAAGCTGTGTCAATCAGGGAAGCCACAGGATCAGCAGCTAAAGCCAGAGCTGCAGGAAATGCAATCTTCAAAATTTCTCGGCCAAGTGAATCCATCTTCAGAACATTTCTACGGTCTCACGAATGCGTTTAGTGGTGTTTATAAAGGTGCCGTTTTGACTGGGGCTGTAAATCGATTGATGTACTGGACGAGTTGCCTACTAATTCCACTTATCAATAAAAAAAAGTATCCAAGAGCTGATAATCCCAACTTAAAACGAAACATGGTCAACAGCTCATCCACAACCATCGAGAGGCTTTGACTCCACGTGGCACTCGATATAACCACTCACCAACGACTCAATTTCACGCTTCCGGATAAGTTTCACATTCATCACCTCTCTGATTTCCCTTCATCACACGATCGCCTCAACCAACCCAACACCCAAAAAATGGCCACCACTTTCACATTCACTCCCTCCGCCGTCCTCTCCTCCTCCCCCACCACCACACCTCAACCCACCACCCTATTCCCCCGCAACCAACTCTTCAAAACCGCCACCGCCTTCGCCGCCTCCGCAATCCTCACCACAACCCCGTTCCCAACCCTAGCCGAAACCACATACCACACCTACTACGGCACAGCCGCCAGCGCCGCAAATTACGGAGGCTACGGTGGCAATTCCAACAAACAAGATTCAGCTGAGTACATCTACTTAGTACCAGACGGATGGAAAGAGCGATTAGTCTCTAAAGTCGAGAAAGGCACAAATGGAACTGATAGTGAATTTTACAACCCAAAAAAACGAACTGAAAAGGAGTACTTGACGTACCTTTCGGGTTTTCGGAAACTGGCGCCCAAAGATGTGATTTTGAACAATTTAGCACTTTCCGATGTTGATTTGCAGGATTTGATTGCCAGCGATGAGGATGGGGTTAAATCGGAGGAGAGGGTCGATGAGAAAGGTCAGGTTTATTATGTTTATGAGATTGATGGTGTCAGTTCGCATAGTTTGATTTCTGTGACGTGTGCGAATAATAAGCTGTATGCGCATTTTGTGAATGCTCCAACTAGTGAGTGGAATAGGGATCAGGATGTGCTTAGACATTTGCATGAATCTTTCAAGACCGTGTGATGATCATGATCGTGATATTGGGATTTATGTATTTACATTTTGAAGCGAAATGGTTACTTGGGAGGGATTCGATTCGGAGTTATCTTTTTGTGTCCATGGAGATTATTTTTCACCTTTTATTAAGTGCAAGGCTTCTTGTGTTTGTAAATTCTTAAATATATATTTATGCATCACTTATCGTGTAAACGATAGGCAAAGGGCCGTGTTAGAAATGGAAGAAGAGATGGAAGTTTCTTAACGAAAGATTGTATGAATAGTGATTTAGTTTCTGCCTGAAAATATTTTGCATCATAAAGTGAATTAGATCTCTAAGCTTGCGCAGGACAGCAAAATAACTTGGTAATCTTGAGAGGTCATATACTTAGGGCATTTAAGCATGCCAATTTATTATAAACTAAAATTTAAAATTACATAGGTGATAGGTCAGTAGGAAATAGATATTCAAATACTCGGAATAATCGAACCTAAATGGTCTGACCTTATTTAAGGAAATTCATACTCGTGTAAAAACTAGTATCGTATACTTTATAGTTAAATGCTTCTGTATAAGCTAAAGGCATCTTAATCCGCCAACCGGAGCAGAGATGGAAGAACGCGTACTTAACCAAGCAACGCGACGATTGAGGCAATGACAGATGAAAGTACCACACCACCACACACCATGGCACTCAACGAACCACCGGAAGGAGCCAGCGCAGGGGCTTCCAACTGCTTAGCCGAAACAAGAGCAACAACAAAACCTATCATCGCAAACATCATCACCAACAAGTGACGAGCCATTGTGAATGTATGTGACTGAAATTTACTGTGAAACTTCGAAATTTGATTTGGATGAAACGATTGTGAATGTGAATGACTGCAAGGTTTTTATAGGCGGAGTTTTGGGCTTGTTCGAAAACGCGTGAGGCCCATTAGCTATTTTAAAGATAGTTGGTACTTTTCGTGGTCCATTTGTAATTTGTTACACGATTACGTTATATACTAAATCGAGATTAATGTCTTACTTTAGCAGTAATGTAGCGTGGAACGGTACCGTTTCATTGAAATGTCATAATTTAATTACTGTTTTTAAACTGTTATGCATCCAAATTGCTAACGTTAATGTCGTCGTTCTGGGAAAGATATTACGCGTATATATTGGATGTTTGATTCCTTCACGTATCGCGAAATTGAAATCCTGGCATAAATACAATTTGGCCAGTTCAATTTCTTGGAGACTAAGAAAATGTGTTTTAAAATAGTTCGTTCGCGTGGACAATGTACAAAATTAATTTTTTTAGCACAAAAAGAGTTATGTTTCACTTTGGACGTCGCTTATGATTCCTTGATCATGTGGTTTGGATTCGAACGTTTACATTAGTTCACAATGCGGTTCGACTCTTCAAGTTGAGCTTGTGTTTGTGATAATTCTGACAAATGTAAGTTACACCATTTACTAAGATGTTCTCTCACTATTTTAATATTTTTAAAACGAGGGTTTTTTATTTTATTTCAACATTTCATTGATTGATATAATTGGTTCAGAAGTACAAGAACTGAAATCAAATACATGAAGTCTAATGAACGCTCCGGCCGAAAGGCATCACACCACACAAACCACTAATGCTAACGCATCAAGTGACTACCAATCAAGACGAAAAGCAAAGCCCCCTAAATGACGGGTCAGCAAAGTGACCAAGGCGACATAACCAACCACACAAAGGTGGAAACATGCCTCAATCACCTACTTGTGAGGAGGAAGAACTAAAACAAAAAGATAACCACACACAAGGTGAGAATAACCAGCTACTAAAATAAAAGACAGAAACATAAACATAACAACTAACGATCCCATCCGGATCCACCATCCTAACCTCCGTGAATCGAACAAACAGACCCACAGACGCACTGAGACCCGCCAGAGACAGTCTGAACCCGCACCAAAGAGGAACCGTGCATGCAACAGCCCAACCGCGCCGAACAGCCGAGAGCGCCTTGATTTTGAACCGCAGTCAGATCTGCACAGATCCGAGCAAATCTGGAACAAAAGCCTCTCACCGCCAACTCCAAACAGATCTGGATAGTCATTCGTCCACAGATCCGACACAACTCGTCATGCATGAAGAAGATGAAGCCCGAGCCGCACAAGGCCCCCGACTCCGTAGATAGCAGCCGCTAGAATGAAAGGTTTAGGGGAGGCAACTTTTATTTATATACAGAGCCATTAAGAAAAGAAAACATAAAAAAAAGGGGAGGGGTAGAGAGCCACCGCCTCCATGGAGGAGGAGCCCTCCACGGCTCCACCCCGGAGATGAGTTTGATAAAGGAGTGGAACGGTTTTTAAAACGACGTCTTGAAAGTATCTGTATTTGGTAATCAAAAAAAAAGTATCTGTATTTGCAAACATGTTGGGCCAAGACTTTTTTTTTTTTCGTTTTCAGGTGTTCGTTTCGTATATATTCATATGATACTGCCAAGGGCCTGCATTTGTTACACGATTTATAACCCATGGTTGGGTAAAAAATATTGTTTTTCGCATGGGAATATTATAGACAACAAAATAAGCTTTCTTAGCTGGGAGGATAGAGTTCAGAAACTGTAAGTAAGAGTCCATTTATAAGCAGACACTAACCTTGTTTCATCACTTAGCTGTGTCCGTAATTGACTCGAAACAACATATCAATCGTCTCGTCACACTGGCCGGAGTTCCAAAACGGAAATAAAAAGTGTACCATGGCCTTAATTTACCAGGCACACATTTGTTACATATATAGCCGGGGAATGCATCCTTTCCACAGACACAACTTCAGAAAGCGTACGGAAACAAATGGTGGACCAGAGATTGACTCCATTGTACAAATCGAACTCTGTAACTTGGTTTTGTTAGTCATAGTTTCCATTCATGATCAGAGCCTAATAATGGTATTACGAATTGGAGCGCTGTCTCACGTGTAGAGAGAGAAAGGCTTTTCTTCTTAGTTTGACCTAGCAGGCAAACTCTGGTTATATACAAATGGGCCAAACAATAAATAATTGGGCTAAACTATAAAACTGGATGATAACATCACGTGACACGTGGGACTAGTCTGCGTGACACGTACGTTACCTCTTCCATATCTAATTCAAAAAATTGTCCCCTTTTTTTTTTCATTCAAAAAATCTAAAATGACACCTCAAGCATGAAAAGTTCAACTACACAACAGTGCAGAGAAAAATCCCATACACCGTCATACGTAACAAATCAAATTCGAAATGATACGAAAAGTCGGCGTACAGGATCTCTGCTTGCAATATAAATCTGTCTTGATATCCTTTGACCGACTCCATCCTACGTTGTCGTCATCGGTTTCCGACCTCGCGAGTCGCGCGAAATCTCTCGTCGACTCTGTTTTGATATAATCGATTCGAGGTAGCTGCTTTGTTGATTTTTTTTGATTGGGCTTTTTAGGGTTTACGATTTGGGGATTTTAATTATAGGGTTTTGGTTGAGAAAAGGAAGGGATGGGGTTGTAGGCTGGAAATTGAATTAAGGGTTTTGGGTTTAGCGATTAATCTATGACTTGGATGAATTGGATGCCTGCCTGGGATGCGTTGATTGTTTAGGTTCGGAGCTGTTGTGTTCAGGTGATTGATTTGTGTGGATTTTTGTAATTTTGCGCCGTGTGATGTTTTAGGGTTTGTAGCAGTTTTGTTCTAATGTTTTAGATGGTATGAATTGTGTGTATGTGTGTGTGGGTGTGTGGGAATTCTCATTTTACGTAGTTTTGTATGCCTGACTTTTGTTACTTGCTTGACAGTTTCTAATGAGTCTATATTTTATAAAAGGAGAAATCTTTCCGTTAATCTCGGTTTGGGTATTTGCTATTTTGGGGATGAAATTATATATGTACCTACAAAAGGGTCTATTGGATTAGTGGAGATTGTCTTGTTGTTTGGCTTCATGAGAAGGTTTTCTGTTCTCTAAATTTGCTAACATTGTCTTTGAAAAATTATGATTTGGGTTCTTCCTCTGATGCTTAATCTAATTGACTGAAATGAAATTTTTGTCCCTCGCGCATGGCTCTGTAAGCTGACCTCAGTCCACTTTGAATTTCTGACTAAGATGGTTGTTTTGGATAGGAATAAAATTTGTTGCACGCTACTATTTTGACGCCTGGATTTTGGTTTATGGCTGTCTAATATGGTTTGCAGCATATCTTTTTTTCTCGCTATGAGCCTCGGGAGGGCCTACATCACAAGGAACTGGAATTGAATTTTGTATTCTGCTACGTGTTAGTCCAGTTTGTCATTGATATTTGTAGTTGTTAGTGGTGTATGCCTGGTTTGATTGAACTTGAATTTGGCAATGAGGTTTTTGTTTGTTTTTTTGAACTTTTTTTGCTGGAATCTCCTTGCTTGTTCAGTCTTTCTAAAAAGATAATGCATATGAAATTTCAGATTTACGAGTTAACCAGTTATGGTCGGGACTGTTTGCTTCTTGTATGATCTCTGAGTATTAGAGGTCAAGTGTTCTAGGTCTGAAAGGACTGTTTTTCCGTTATAAAGAATCCTGAAAACAGGTTTTCAGATTTAATCAATGTGATCCACTTGCGTGTTCTGTTGAGATCCAGACACTTTATTTGGCTACATGTGTGATTATTAGTTAACGAAATGCAATGTAGGTCAGAAACAGCACTTTTCAAGATGGAGCATGATAATTCAGGATGCCAGGCTCCTCCTGATGCACCTCAGCAATGTGCAAACAATTGTGGATTTTTCGGGAGTGCTGCATCAAGTAACATGTGCTCCAAGTGCTTCAAGGAAATGGTGTTTAATCAACAGCAAGCACAAATTGCCGTATCATCCTTGGTCAGTGGCAGCTCTTCCAACAAAACTGTGGTTATCCAGAAAGTTACCACCACTTTCGAAGCTGATTCAGGCAAGCCTGTTGTTTTCACTACTGAAACAGCTGCCTCTGCTCTACTTCCAAATGACAATGACAAAGAGAAGCCTAAACAGGGCCCAACCAGATGCCATACTTGTCGCAAGCGTGTAGGCTTGGCTGGGTTCAACTGCCGCTGTGGGAGCACGTTTTGTTCCATCCACCGGTACTCAGACATGCACGAGTGCCCCTTCGACTACAAAAACGCTGGCCGTGATGCCATTGCAGAAGCCAACCCAGTAATCAAGGCCTACAAGCTCGCGTATAAAATCTAAATCAATGAGCAAAAAAGTGGCGGTCATCCTGTCTCCGACGCAATACTTTGGAGAGTTTAGAAAAACTCCTTCCAATGAAGGAAATATGCCAGAAAAATGTGTGCGATATGCTACTAGCCGCTGCTTCTTTTTCTGTCCGAAGCCATGGTATTCATGTGTTTTATCGGTGTGATTGTCGGAATCTTATGTACAAGTCATCATCATCTTTTAATATTGACCTGGTTTGAAACATGGAATACGATGAAAACAACTTAAAAAAGTACTGTAGTACTTAAACTAACAACCAGAAACTTTCATTCAAGTTGATCAATCAATCAATCCAGTGGCAGCCAAGTTGAAATATTCATCTGTGAGTCTGTGACCAGACCATAGTCCATATGAGCACGTACCATACACTGCAGAATGATGTTGAAAAAGGAGGTTGTGGTAAGCCAGCTTGGTCGCAATGGGCGGCTATATTGTTGTTAAGTAAATGTTCCTAAAACACGACACTACCCTTCGTGCGACATACGTACATGGCCGGAGCCAGGTGGGTCGGTTGACCTCACAGTGATCAAAATATGAAGGTGAATTTAGTACAAGTTAATTGCACATTTTTTAAAGAAATTTGGGTTAGGCATATTAACTGGCTAGTGCCACATATGTACAAAAATAAGGAAATTAGGTGGCTTTTTTTTTTGAAGAAATGGATCTAGTGTTATTTAATATTTTTAAAAATAGTATATTTACTTCTTCACGTGTTTTCTTTTTGTTTAATTTTTGTGATGCTTTTGTTGAACCGGTAGAGATAATTTGTGTATAAATTATATGATATTTTACCTTATTTTCCTAATTTTTATGATCTGAATCATCTATTAGCTTATCCGATCTGAAATTATTTCAGAAGCGCTGTCCCCAAACTTCGTATATATTCGACCCACAACATATATTTTCTCCATCGCCCTGCGTGGGCTTATCAAAAGATAACTTACATTTTTGTATTGGATTTGTTTCTTTAGTATTTGAATCATAATGTACATAGGAAGGTCAAGTTGTTTGTAAGCATGTGGTACTAGTTGACTCCATCCGTCATGTTCTGATATTTCTATTTGAGTTGTGATATTATTATTATAAATAAATTAACACAATTATAAAAGAAAACATAAGATACATGTAACTAGATGGAAAATAAAATATAAAAAAGAATGTTATGTGAGAGTAATAAAAAGAACTATTCAAATGAAAATATAGAGAATAAAAGCTAACATCTAAAATAGAAATACAAAAGAGTAGAAGTGACAGATAGAGAATTCTCTTTCTCTACTTGTATTTTCTCAATTTGTTTATTGATTCAGTCGGTTGCAAGTTGTATTGTTGGCCCAATTGAGCGTTGCCGCTTTTGATTAAAGGTCTGAAGCTTTGTTT
>JAWWMW010000336.1:158368-178752 GCA_035048345.1 Echeveria elegans | reverse complement strand
CAATCTCCGCTTTGCTAAATACATAAAGATCCAAAACCATCATTTCTTGAATAACAAAAATCACATTTCCTCAAATAAATTAATTTGAAATACACCACTTTTAATTCAATTTAAAATACATCAATTTTGATTTATTTTCAAATGAGATACTTTTTGATGATTCATTTAAAAATACACCACTTTCAAATAAAACATTTTATGATAATTTTTTTTGAAATAAATCACTTTTAATTTATTTTCAAATAAAATACTTTTTATGAATCATTTTAAAATAAATAATTTTTTAATTTATTTCAAACAATAATTGACCCTAATGTAGCTAGATTGAAAAATAACGTCTCCTCCTGGGAATCAGATCTGGTGCACCGTAACTTCTTTCATCTGTTTGGGACCTTTCGGCTCAAAGTCTGAATTCGAGCCATACTAAAGAATTGTAGCTCTTTGAATCAGCTACAATTCTCTAGTTTACGTCGAATTCAGATTCTGAGCCGAAGCCACCCAAAAAAAGGAAATAAGTGACGGTGCAATTTTGTTTTGTTTCGATGCAGTCACTACCTGCACCGTCACTTATGTCCTTTTTTTGGATGATTTCGGCTCAGAATCTGAATTCGACGTAAACTAAAGAATTGCAGATGATTCAAAGAGCTACAATTCTTTAGTTTGACTCAAATTCAAATTTTGAACTGAAGAGTCCCAAACAGATAGAAAAAGTTAAGGTGCAGCCACCAGATCCGATTCCCTCCCGCATGTACCCAAAAACTCTCATTTTTTTAATATTCAATTTTCTTATTTTGGCCGGCCTACTTCAATACCCAAAACCAACAAAAGCTCATAACTTTCTGCCGAAAAGCTGTTGGAATTTGGATATGGATCATTACCCACCTCCCAAGATCTCCCCTTTTCCCCCACTTCAATTCCATTCTCTGACTTAGGGTTTGTTTCTTTTGATCTCAAGTTCTGTGCGAGTGAAATTCTGATTCATTTACTTGGTGTTGACCTTTGATTGTTGTTTTCTTTTGATTGTATCTGATTGGTTGGAGTCATTAGGATCTACTGAAATCTAGCTGATGGGGTTTTTGATTTGGGTATAGAGTTTGGATATTGGGCGCTCAGCCGCTCACTTAGTTTGGACTTTGGAATTAGAGTTTAATTGGTTATTGGGTTGTGTGGGAGAGATTTTGGATGTGTTGTTCAGTTGAGAGATTGGAAATTGGAAATGGGGAATACTTGTGTTGGTCCGAATATATCTAAAAATGGATTCTTTCATACTGTTTCAACTGTTGTGTGGCGAACAAAGTCGCCTGATGATATTTCAGTGAGTAATGAGGAATCGGTTCATCATGATCCGGATCCGGGACATAAGGAAGGTGATTTGCCTTTGGTTCAGGATAAACCTCCAGAGCAAATGACAATGCCGAAGTTTGATGTTGAGGTTGAGAACAATGTGAAGGAGATGGAGAAGGGAAAGGAGAATGAGAACACAAGAATTTACTAAATGGATGCTTAGTGTTAGTGGGTAAATGAGTGTTATCAAACTAATCCATCTGTTAAGTCTCTTTTTAATTATCTTAACATCCTGCCCGATCTGACAGCTCTATCTCAGACTATATTGACACGTCCGCAGCTTCACAGCCACCAAAACTAAGCGGTGAAGCAGACACCTCTAAAACACGTCAATACCCAGACTCACATTGCGCCACGTTTCGCTCACATCTGAACCATCTCTATGCCTGTTCTTTGCACTTCCCAATTTGCGAAATCCACCTGCACCCATCTGATCACCATCCAACCCCGTCTTCCATCGTTTGGCTTATACAGTAGGTCAGTTTCTCAATCCGCCATGGACAAGGACAAGCAGCTTCTTCAAGGTACTGTATAACTGTAACGTACTCTACTTTTTGCGATCTGGGTCGGATTGATTTTGAGGTTTGGTTTGAATTTGAGTTAAAAGTTTGGATTTTTGAATCTGTGTTTTTTCGGTGAAGATAAGGAAAGCAGTGATGTGTTGAGAGAACAGTATTCTAAGGAAGCTTGTGAAAGAGGAGGGTCTAGACGTCTTTCTGATGACATTCTTCCTCACATTCTCAATCTGTGAGTTATTTTTTACAAGATTGTTATTATGTTCTGTTTGAAGTGTGGGCTGTGGTAACTGATACTAGGATATCAATTAATCAGTTGTTGTTTGTGTGAATTGGTTTAGGTATGGATCATCCATGACTGCTAGAGATTTTGAGATTTATGCGCCAGATGCTACCTTTGAAGACCCGCTTATGTGTGCTCACGGGTAAAGAATTTACGAGGTTCAAATGTTTTTTTTTTGGAAGATAATGGTGTAGTGTAAACTATAAAGCATGGGATGGATTTCTAGTTATTGGTACCTTGGATCCGTGCTCGACTTTCTGAAGTGTGTAATCTTGTTTGAATGTAGGGTGAAGCAGATTAAATCAGCATTCTACGCGATCCCTAAGGTGTTTGTTGTGTACTCTTTTATATTTTGTTTGAATATATATGTTATTAGGATAATGAGGCGATGGGATGAAATCTAAAAGAGGCTTCATTTCGGGTTGTAACTGTTATCGATATCGCCTAATTTAATTTTTCTGTGGAGAAGCTTTAGACTTTTATCACAATGTAAGTGACTAGATAGGGCACTCTGATATTTGTTAATGTGGGCTTTATGTCTTGCCGGCGCTCTTGGACAATTTGCGGTCCATATTTGTTAGTCACGGATTTAGTGATTTCCTTATTGTAAGTGTACTGCCCTGTTATGAGCCGTTTGTACTGTAGTGGTATGTTGAAGTGGGTAGAGTAAAACTTATACCGCAGGCAAACACTAGTGGTGACGGTCAACACTAGTGGTGACCGTCGGTAGGTATCAATATGTATAAGTGGCAAATACGTGCTAGTGATTTTCCGTAGACTAATGGCCAAGTGACTCCATTACTTTCGCTAACAGGTCTTCAGTGAGTCAAGGATTGTGGAATACAGTGTAACAGAGAATGTAATATCTCCAAATAAACATGAGGTTTGGAAGTTTTACTTGCGCTTTATTTTTTACTTGTTTGTTATTCTTCCTCATGCTGCCTACCTTTCCACTTTTTGTTGCATAGATATTACTCGACAACAAACAGTTCTACAAGTTCTTGGGGAAGGGTATTGACATGATTTCACTCATAAGGCTGTATGTTGAAGATGGCAAGGTGGTTCGCCATGAAGATTGGTATGTATTGAACCCCACTTATCTTGAATGATTATGAATATATTTGGGATTCTTAAATGAGATACTTAGGCTGGTTAAGGGTCAACAACAGGCAACCAAATTACTTTACTTTTGGAAGGTCGCTTTTAATGTCAAATTGGAGATGATAGAGAGACATGCAACTCTTTGAGTGTTCAAATTCCCCAGAACTAACTGTTTCGCGAATATCTTGCAGGTGGAACAAGAACCCGCTTTGGAACCGAGAAACTGTGAATCTACCACTCTTTGGGCGCATTGTTGAAGCTGCTCGTCGAGGTTCCATGTTTACTACTCATCTGATGATGGGGTTTGGAAAAGATCCAGATCACTAAGAATGTCTTCAGAAGGCTTTAACATTTACTAAAAGGATATTTACCTTAATACAGTTCGAGACACTTAAATTTTTCCGAAGTCAAAATGGAATAAGCATCGGTGGCTGTCACCAATCTACAAACAGTCATTCTGCAATCCAAGTGGAAGATATGTCTCTGAGCAAGTTCCATGAAAGATCCTAAATATTTGTTTTCTCTGATGTTTGAAAATAAAACTTCAATGATAATATAGAAATTGTTGGAAAATATGTTGAAATTCCGAAAATCCAAGAGCTGCAACAAATGTGAACCACAAGTTTCTGGGTATAAAAACAAAATCAAAACCTCCTAGCTCCACGACCAAAGGCTGGGGGAGCTACAATTTGAGTCTCCGCCGCAGCCTGCTCAGAAATCCCAGGAAGGTCAGACATCCCAAGGGAAGCAAGCATGTCGATTGTCTCCTTGTCGACCTTGATCTCATCAACCTCAATTGCCGACCTTTCAGGAACAAAGTCCATGCGCCTCTCGCGCTCTTCTTCCTGAAGCTTTAATGAAATTCCACGAACCGGTCCCTTTTGGATACGCTTCATGAGATGAGTAGAAAATCCAGCAATCTTATTTCGAAGACGTTTCGAGGCAATGATGGAAACTTCTTCCAACACCTTCTTGTTGGTATGGAAATCAAGTGTCATTCGAGAGTAGTACCTCTCGATCACAAGCCTTGATGACTTCTTCACTGTCTTGGTGCGTACTCTTCCCATCTTGTTGCTTCCTAAAGGACCTGCCAAAGAAAATGTACTTAATATTTCAACAACTCAAAGCTAAACCTAGACAACATCTTATCTACCAAAACATATCTACGGAAAAACATAACACATACTTATCAAACTCATCAAAAACACAATCTCCTATATCGAATGCAACTAACAGAATCTTTATTGTGAAAAAAAAAAACAGCAAACTCTTGGGCACGAAGATTAACTCAGATAGCCTGACAACACAATAATTTCAACAAATGCTACTTCCCAAAATGTTTAGCAAGGTAAATCCACTACATATCTCGATAGTTTACAACAAACCCTGGACCAATTGCCTTAAGAGTTAAGACACCCATTTCAACAATGTTAATCTGCTTCACATCTACAATTAACTCAAAGCACCAAATCCCATATGCAGAAAATATCAACTTACCACCGGGTCACCAATACTGCACAAACACAGCTCTACAGTTCTGACAAATCTAACCACTTTTACCGGAACCAACGACACCACATACAAAAACAAAAGCATCAAATATCGGCGAAACTATTCCTATCGATTTCGATTTTCAAGGAATCACTCTACACCTCGAAATTCAATCAAACACAAACACAAACTACAATCCGAACTCAAGCTAACAACATCAAAAATACACCAAACACAGCATCTGTACGATTTCAGGCGGCGAATACCTTATCGATTACGATCAACCAACAGAGCTCCGAGTCCGAATCCAGCCGCAGTAAACAGTACCCAAAGTGAAGCAGACGGACTATTTATACTAGGGTTTACAGCTTCTTCATCTCGTCTGGATTTGAACCAAGTGGGCCGCTACAGGCCCAATATTCTAAGTCCATTGCTCCAGGCCCACATGAATACGACCCAAGTGAGACGCGAACTCTTCTTAAGCGCAATGATTAGAGTAGATAAACTTAATCTTCATTAATTAATCCATTAATATCACTAATGGAGCCATCAGATGGTAATTATGATGAATCAAATTTTAGGCAGTTCCATCCATAGAATCATGGAGTAAAGCAGTGGACAAGAATTTTGAGAGCATTCTCATTAAGATTTTGCCTGAAAAAGACACGAACCGCATCGAAATAATATCGCGTCAATTACCATGTAGAACAGCTGATGTTAATGCTATTGAAGCTGGCCAAGTTCCGTTTACCGAGTACCATGATCGTGCGGAAAAAACTCTAAAGCAGAAGTGGAATCCTAAATGTAGATGGACCGTGGAAGAACACAATAAGTTTGTTAAAATGTATGGTTTTTTCACATGTTTTAATACGTCACTTTGAAACAAAATTTGATCAAAGTGACACAATTTCAATGAAAACAACATTTTATACAGATTCTTACTGTGTTCTTAAGAATCTTTCTTAAGAAATTATTCTGAAGATTTGCGAGAAAAAAAACATATTAAAATCTATGAAAAATAATCAGTTTTTTTTGGTGCTGACAAGAAATATAATCGGATCTGATTCTTGTATCTACTTTTTGTAAGAAACAATATTGTTTATAATGTTTTGAATTTTAAATTTAATTTGGTTATTTTGTAGATTGTTTTTAGAGGGACTTGACAAGCTTGGATATGGCAATTGGAGAGGAATAGCAAGGTGCTGTGTTGACAAGGAAGCCTTCGCAGGTGGCGAGCCACGCGCATAAGTATCATATGCGCAAGAGCTGCTAGGGAACTAGTATGACGACAAGAAGGAGAAAGAGCATTCATGATATCACCCTCTATCAAGATTGATAGAGAAACCAAAATCCGGAGCAAGCTATGGGACCGGAAAGTTCGCAAAATGGGAATAATATTGGCAGCAACAACAGAAGCTTAAATTCTGAGTAAGCTTGTAGAGGTCATCCAAAATGTTTTCTTAATATAAAAAAAAAGGTATAAACTGATGCACATTGTTACCATGACTATATAAATGTATCAAATTAATGTAAACTAATCAAATCCTTTGAGTTTAATTAAAATAACATATTCAATTAGTCAATGAGATGGTAATTCATTGGTTGAGGAGTCAGTCATGATCTGCTGATTTATTTCTTTGATTTGTTTAAAGATACCTCATATTTGTGGCGTCGGGTGAATTTCAGGAGTGGAGCTAGTGATTGCAGTTCATGTGTTGTTTTTATGTTGGAACTTGCGAGAGGAGTTTCTCACTGGGCTCATGGATTTAAAAATGCTGTTATTTTCCTTTTTAAAAATATGTCAGTCATTATTTTCGGTGCACTGATTGTTTCTTCAAAGTCAGTATAATGTAGAAATACTATTCTATTGCAGGATTTGTTCGCGTCGGGTCTCATAAAATCTGCAACTGATTTCCAAATCTTCAGAGAGTTGGCAGGCTTATCAGGGCTCGACTTTGCATACATACACAATAGTGTGGTCTATACTCTATCATACAAAGGTGCTTCTCTGGTTATGCGATGTATATCAGTTACTCTATATTGAATATGGTTGTAAATTGAAATTCTTGAATGTACAGAATGACAAGATGAAGTTTCTGAAATCGGGTTCGCTTCAACATCTCGGAGAAAATATGCTTGCTTTTCTTCTTCAAACTGGAACTTCTTCTCAACTCAAGGCTGTAGAAGCATGTGAAAAAGCCGGCAGTGAGAGTGCTATATATTTCGACCTCTTGGTATATTTCCAACAAAAATCTGTTTTAAAATTTTTTTTTCCCGCTTATTAGGTCAGTTGTCTTGACTATTTAACTCTTCTACCAATGCTGCAGGGTTGGTACATGATTGTTTATAGTCAATCCTTCGCAAACATGATTTGCAATTCGATCATCCTGCAGTCACTTTTGATATGGACCACATCATTGCTAATGGCAGGCCAAGCTGCTGCAGTTTCTCTTCTCTTGTCATTCTTGAGCATTATACTGATGTGGGTATTTCATTATCCTTTTCCGCACTTGTTGCATTCATCCTGCCATTATTCTCACCATACCCTCTGCCATACATTGCAAGTCCATGGTTGGTTTTTGGATTATTTGGAGCACCAGCTTTCCTTGGGGCCTGGACTGGTCAACACCTTGGGTACCTTATTCTCCAAAAGCATATATCTAAAGCATTTTTAAAGAGAACTGAAATCACATCTCCTACTGTGCAAGCAGATTTAGTCAGATAAGCGGCTGAACGATGGCGCGCTCTATAAAAGTGGGTTTGTCCAATGGTTAATTCTTTTAATTTTGGGAAACTAGTTCAAAATTGGGGCTTCATATCTCGCTCTTGTATGGCTGGCTGGACCAGCATTTGCTTGTAAGTCATCCTACCCTCTCATGATTCATAAATTGATATTCTTGGTTTCAAGTGAAATATGAATATTTCTCAAGATCAATATTTCTTCACTGTAATCTCATTCGGTGTAAAACAGATGGACTGTTGGAAGCAACATTAGCTCCGTCGAGATTACCAAGGCCTCTCAAAACGGGGACCCTTATATTGGGTCTTGCCGCACCTGTCTTAGTATCTGCTGGTATAATAATTAGGCTGACTGGCACAATAATTGGTATTGGTGTCCGATTCAGTAGGTAAGTAAACAAATGCACTGCTAGTAGTCTTGTTTGTTGTTTAATGGCACTTGTTATGTGATACTCGGCCTTGTTGAGAAGTTGTGTTCACTCTTTGACAGGAACCCTGGTAGTAATCCTGAATGGCTTGGAAACCTTTTTGTCTCTGGAAGCATCGCAATTGTGGTTTGCTTGACATTCGTTTATCTCATTTCATATCTCCATCTCTCAGGTTTGTTTCCACTTTTCTTGGATTTTGTCGAGCTTGCTAATGTTTGATACTAAATTAGGGCATTCACAACCAAATGTCAGGTAAAATATTTCGCTCATTAACATTAGTTTATTTTTGATGCATTTGGTTACCAGATTACAAAAGGTCACTAGTTGTTGCTGCATGTATTCTTTTCGGCATCTCTATTTTAGCTGTTATTTCTGGTGTGGTTGCTGTGAATGTAAGCCATTTTTGTTTCAATCGATACCCAGGTTCTGACGTTTTCTCTCGATTCTACAAGAATATCTGCTTAGTTTTATAAACCACGGTCAACAAATTATATATCCAGGTTGTTCATGTTGTGGATGCCACTGGAGGACGTTGTACAAAGCAAGAAGCTTCCTCGTACATATCATGTTTCTCTGTCACTCCCAGAAAATTGGCAAAAGAAGTTGAACATTGGAGAGGGTTTACATGTGGCCGAGATAATACTACAGATTTTGTTACATTTTCGGTCAAACATAGTTGTGTAGCCGATGAGGACGTAAAAAGTGGATGGAGTGAATCAGATATACCTACACTGAGAGTGTTATTAGCGACGCAGCTGGTTTAGACAGAACCACACGTGTGTCAGTAGAAACAAAGGGTTCGATCCGTTGGTCCCTTGGAATCAATACTGCAGAAGTACAAGACTTCAAACTCTCAGGTTTCACAAATTTTCATATCCGCGTCAATTGATATGTTTCTTCATCTTGACTCAACTAGGGGAATTTACTGAGGTTGTTGATTGCAGGCGGAAACGAGGAAATAATCTCATTTGGGAAAAAGAGCAGTGTGGATGGTTGGCAGTTTGGCACACTGTTCAGTTTTCAGGTGGGAAAAATGCCCCGACCAAGTTTGAAATGACTTTAGAATGGGCAAAGCGAACATATAGCAGCGAAGAGGTTGAGAGGAAAAAGACCCCACAGCAGCTTTTGAAACTAAGAACTGATTTCAACAGAGTGACACCAAATGCGAGAGAAGTTCTGGACATGCTTCCACCTTTGGTGTGCACAGTTTGGGAAGTCAACGTCCCCTTTTAATTTGGCTTTCTTAGCTGACCTCTCTAGTGTTTTAAACTTATCAAACATCAAAGATACCAGTCAGATGTAGATGATAAATTGTCTATGGCTTGCTGATTGTTTAAATGATTCATCTTTGCTCAAAAATTGGATAAGTTAACACAAGGTTGTGATTGTGTATTCCAGAGCTCTTGCAAATATTAAGGCTTGAGCTTTGGGTGCACATTCCATCTTGGATGGACCAGTTTTCATTTTTTTTGGTACAAAAAGAGTAGCCTGACCGAACAAAGACAAACACATTACATTTTTAGAGGGGGTGTAAAACTGTATATTCTGTCAAAAAATAATGAAACAGCAGCAGGAATTCCAACTAAGCTTCTTATAAATATGAAAAACAAATATTTGTGTTCGACTTGAACCAGAAGGCGATGACTTTTACTGATCAATGCATCAAACAGTAACGGCTGATGCCTTTGCAAAATGATCCTGACGCACGCAGCAATCCCAAATGACTCCAGTTATTCTTCTACTGGCCTTTGACCAAGCACTGAAATGTCCTCATACCGCTTCTGCAGTGCGAACGTAACACAATTAGATACTCCACATTATAATAAGAAGCAAAAAGAAAGACTAGGCATGATAAAAATAAAATAAAGATTCAGGAGTGCAAGAGTATATGTATATGCAATTGTCTTGCTAATTGTTTTAGTATTAAAAGAAGTTCCAAAATTTACATTGTCACTATGATGAATAGACATATCTCACACAAGATCAAGCATTTATTTGCAGCAGAATAGCCACGCCACTAACAAATTTAGCATGACTAGATAAATAGCTCCATTTCACTAACAATATTTAAGGAAACTATCCCAAACGTACAGATGGTTTTTTGCTTCCTTTAAAGTTTTGAGAATTGAACATATATCGAGGGAAACTAAGATTGTATGGCATGGAAAATGAACCTAAAACCAGAGAACACAGCACAGTTTTCCATCTGATCTTCCATCCATCTTTATCAATTTTCCATGATCGAAATGCAGGGTACTAGTTTTTCTATTGAAACAGAGATCCATCTACTGAATGAACGGATTCAGGAAACACCTCACCTGATGAAACCAAGAAGAGAGAGAAAAAAAATTGGGAAACAAAACTACCAAAGACAAAATCAACCACTTTACAAGTACTGCAAAACAAAAAAACAAAAATGTATCAACCGCGCACATAATTGAACAAAACAAACAAAAAAACACAAAAATGTTTCACAAATATAATATTTCCAATTCCTAACAAATCAAAATCTGGAATTCTGGATTACACAAAATTCCTCACAATTGGAGAAACAATTGGGTCCATGAAGATCCCAATTCCAAACAAAACTGCTAGATTGACAGCGCTCAAGAAAGCCAACCTTAAAAAATCAAACACAAATCGCATATACATGAAAGAGACGGGAGGTCATACCCCGATGTTGTTGTGCTCCCACAGCTTCTTCACTCCATAGTCAACCGCCTATACAACCAAGAAAAAACAACAAAACCAGCAAAACCTAATAAGCATCAATTTCATTAAAATTGAACGCCATAGCCAAAACCAAAACTACACTATTCAATGCCCAATTAACAGCGACTTTCAGATCTTAAATGATGGCGGATGATTATTACGCGTTCGCCGAAGAAAGCGCCGGCGACGACGAAGGTGACGTAGACGGGCGTTCGGCGCATAACCACTCTGTAGAAGCCTTCTAGAAACCCCATCTTTGATCTGATCTTCCGAATTCCGATTCCGATCTCTCTCACTTCGCTCTCCTTCCTCTTCTTCCTTCAACTCTATTATACAAAATTACATTCAGCCCCCCTGAAGTTCAAATATTGTTCTTATATCACCTTGTGTGATTCACTATATACGATTAATGCCCCTGAAGTTCGATTAATTTCTTTGATTATTCTTGTTGAACATGATTAAACAAGGATCCCCGCTAGTGGCTATAAATCTGTAACTATGTTAATGTATGAAATCGCTTGCTCTAGCTTTTCTCATCTTTGAGATTCATCTCATATCAGCATCAGACCCAGATCCAATCCTAGACTACTGTGTCCTCCAATCCTGATCACCATTAATTACAATCCTGCAAGCATTCGTCGACCATAGCGGTTGATGTGGCACATTTTTAAGTAACTGACATTGAAACACAAGTATTCTGGCAAGGCCGGTATGATGATCTGCATGAATGTTGGAAATCTATACACATCTGAGACCTCTTATCCCATCATCGGCACCCTGCACGCCATATCTGCAGCCATGGTAAACAACAATGTCATGCATAAAAAGAAAATTTTATGACATGAAAAAATAGCGTTACCTTCTTTTTAACTGACCCAAGGTTCATTCACCGCAATAGGAGATATATAGAATTTCTTTTTAATTGACATGCCATGATGATCTATATTATTAGTCCGTCACATATTTTGTGAAGTGCCTCAAGCAGTCCGGTTGCACCATATCAACTTGTCACTGAAGACTGGACATATCATTCCAAGTGTCAAAAATTGAACGGTTTGCGTAAGTATTTGCATATTTGGCTGCGAAGGCTGCAAAATGTTGATCTGATGCCATTTCATTTCAATAACACAATGCAATCCTGTCCACTATGTTTTATTACCGCTTATGTTATTCTAGCATCATAATGTCGAGGCTTTGACACATTCAGCCGAGATGTCAATGGTTTAGTGTAAGAAATGGTCATAGAAATTAGAATTATAAACAAGCCGAGATGTCAATAATTTTGTCTAAGAAAGTCTATCTTGGTTACGCACATCATTACTGAACTGCTTTATTACTAGCATCATGTAACCCAACAATTCAGCTTTCATATTTTCCCATTTCACAAGGAGAAAAGAACTCTTTGAAGAAGTCCAACATGAGATATCAAATATCAACCAACCTACGACGATTAGCCATTCACACCACTTGTAAATAAAAACCAAGGGTTTACAAGAAATGCAATGAACTTATAATTGAAATGAACAATAAATATTACCATACCATCTTATAACCCTCGAGGAGATGAGTTGTGTCACAAGTTTCCACGGTACAAAAAAATGAGAGCTTGTCCGTATATGCCACTATATCATATGGGGCTACTTAAAAGAAACAAAGCAATGCAACTCGATCAGCAACACAATCAGAACAACCAAGAGCTAGGCTACATGGCCTAAAGCCGTAGACTATAAAATGGGTGCACAAGGGGCCTCTTACTGCGGGCTAAGGCAAGTTAGAACATTACTGAATTTAAAATTAACCTGAACAAGAAACTATTTCGATAAGACTACCAGGGTGCGGAACTTGGGCTGATGAGAACAACAAAATCAATAACCATATACTTCTCGACTACAATTAAAACAAAGCCCTGATGGCCTCCTTATAATTATGCAAAAGGGTTCCCTGTAAACTTTCAATCTTAGCTTACAGTAGAGATACAAGTTTTCATTCAGCACAATGTCAACAAAAAATAATATTTGATGCACGAAATTTGAAGACAATAATGAATAAAAACATCAACAATCCCTCGTAAGCCATAACAATGAGGAGAGTGTATATTTCACATGCGAACCATGTCAGTAACAATGTCTTTTTCAACAACAAAAAAAAGAACCCAATATAGAGGTTTATATTCGTCCATACGCACAGTAAAAGAGGAACAAGCGAATACAACCACACGACACCATCAAAATATCACCAAGTAAGAAAACAATACATAAATCAAGAAACAAGCGTACGCAATCAATGCACGATGCTCATCTCCACACGAAGCCAGCTCCACCAACAATCTTGTACAAACTCTAGTAGACCACACAACAAAAACAGCTGCCATTCCAAAGATCACCATCCCACCTTGCGGCAAGAACAGCGCCAATGCGGAAAATATCACGATCGGCAACATACAATACCCAATCAAACTCAAGCACCTATAAACATCCAAATTCCCTTGCCTACCAGCCAACATATTGAACACCACATACAAGAAAAGCGCAGATACAGTAACCCAACCTAATATGATCCCAAAATGAATCTTCCCAGCCAACAACTGAAACAATCCAAACGCCAAAATCAACAGAAAAGGACCCGACAGATCAGCATCCTCATGAAGCTTGGAATTGATCCGGAACGGCATCAAAATCGACAAAGTCTTGTTCCATATCTGCCTAGTATTAATCCCTAACTCCTCTAACAATGGTGGCTCATCCTCGAAATTCGCACCAACGCCGATCGGCGGTCCGCCATACGCGTTCGAAAACGAAGCCGATGCAGGAGCCGAGCCGATGTCGAACGACATGAAAGGAATCGCGCTTGCTGCAGGACGTGATGGTTGGAAGGGAGGAGTCGGTTGACGACGCTGTTGTACGGAAGTCGTGGGGTTTCCGCCGGCAGGGAAAACCACAGGCGGAACGTTGAATTCCTTGGCCATAGGATGAAGCAATTGATGTACTTTCTGATCGGAATTTGATCGCTGAAGTGATCGGCGTCGGATCGACGATCGAGCGATCGGGTGAGATTTGCGGAGTGCGGATTAGGGTTTTGAGATCTGATGGATTCAAGAACTATCAACAAGAGAATTTTAGGTTCCGAAAATCACAGTTTCGTACATTACTTTTCTATATTTACATTCAACCCCCAAATTCTAAACAGATGAAGTTCGGGACATCTATGCATCCATCGGTGCAAACGGAGAATCGGTATCAAAACAGTGAATAATATTATAATATCCAGCGAGGACGAAGCATTCATCGTCTTCTGCGGCGCCTGATAGATCGATTAGGTCATCACCGTTCGCCGAAGCTAAGGTAAGGAAAATGATGATGTCCTACGCAGAAGCGGTCGAGTTTATAAACCCTGCATACAACCCTAATGTGGCATCCTTCTTTCCGCAACCGGTTCTTATCTCCACTGAACAGATTGCTGATTCGTCAGTGAGTTTTGCTTTCGCCAACTTTTTGATTCGATTTGATTTTTTTTTTTCTATTTGAGATTTTGCAGTTTGGTGCATTTTGATTAAGAAATCTGCTGACTTTTTTTTTTTAATAAAAAAAGACTCGGATCTGTTGAACTTGAATTGCTTGGGAGAACTGAATAGTGATAGCGCAACTGTGTAAGGAACTATTGTGACATTTATTATTGTTCGAAATAAAGCTCTTTAGCGGGTAGCGACCAGCCAGCTTGAATGATTAGGGGCATGAGTTTGGGATCTCTTGTTACTGATTTGGGTATTCCGAAAGTAGTATGATATGGTTCTTTCTCATTACTGCAACAAATTCTATTTTTCTGTTTGTCAGAAGAACTTGAACTACTTTAATAAGCTTCTGATCTAAGTGTATGCCTGTTGCGCGGCAAATTACTATATTTAGCACATCATTTTCCAAGCATGACTTTTACGTGATATAGAGTGATTGATGCTATGTGGAATGTGTGGCTGTTGGCGGGTTTCCTTGTAGAATTTAGACCGTATTTTTTGCTTGTTGTTGTAATTCTTACTTGAAATGCAATGCAGGTGACATCTTGTAACGAAGGATCAATGACTGTGGCTCCTGAGAGCTTTAATAGCAGTAATACTATTAATCAGCCACATGCAGTTGAGCTTTGGAAAAAGAAAAGTACGGAGGCCCTGTGGTGTGAAATATGCAGTATCAGTTGTAACAGCATATCGATGCTTGAGAAACATAGGATGGGAAAGAAGCATAGAAAGAAAACAGGAGAATATGAAACTTTGGTGTTGGATAGTGTGAAGACCAATGAGTGTATGGAAGATGTCGAAATAACAAGTGTTAAGAATATTGATAGGGATGCAATTCCTGGAGCTGCATTAGGAAAAATGAGTACCGCAACCAGCATTAGTTGTGGAACCCAAACAATGCCGAAAGTTTCAGGCACATGTGCTAATGTTGTCTCCGATATCCGCATACCAAAACATCAAGGATTGAGCACATTAGTAGCAGACAACACCTGCCATAAAATAGATGTGGATGATGATGAAATCATGGCAGATAAAAGGCAATCAACTCAGTTGAAAGAAGGCAATTCTGCGGTTTTGAGCCACTTGGATTGTGCATCCCAAACTTGCATTCGAGTTTGCACAGTGTGCAACATTTTCAGCACTAGTCAAGCAGAATTGGAAAAACACTTAGTAGGGAAGACACATGCTCGCAAAGTGAAATATCTAAACACTTTGATGTCTTCAACAGTGAGGGTCTACCCTCAAAATGAGTCACATACATTAAAGCTTGTAAGTGACACCATTAGTCAAGCTCAAGCAGATCCGTCAAGGTTTATTCCAGTTGAGTGTCCGAAAATCGAAGAACTCATTCATTCAGAAGGTGGCACTGCCATTTCATCACCAAAGGAGTGCACAATATGCAACATTAAATGCAATAGCAAAGAAATCTTCCAATCCCATTTATCTGGGAGAAAACATGCCTCCAAAGTTCGCATGTTAGGTTCAAGCGTACACACACCATATACTAAGGATCAAGGTACGACTGAGAGAGCTTCAAAAAGAGGTAAGGTTGTGCAATTTGCGTATTGTGATGTATGCAAAATTTACTGCAACAGTAGTGAGATTCTTGACTCGCACATCAAGGGAAAAAAGCATATGAAACAACTAGAGAAGCTTGCAAAGTAACAACGGTTCGGAATCCCCAGGAAAACAGCTGAAGGAGATGGTAGATCCAAGTCCACTGGTGTCCTTCAGCAACTGATGTCTGTTTGTTGCAACTGTTTTACTGTTCTTTAAGTCCTTGGTCTTTCGATACTGATGCATTCTTGGTGCATGTCAGTTTGAGATTATCTGTATGGTTTCAGAAACCAGAACGCATCTGTAGTTTTATAAATGAAATGAAGTTTGTGGTTGGGATTGATGTCATTGGGCTAAGTCCCAGATCAAATTGTGAATTTGCAGCCACATGGACTGGCGGCAAAGGGTAGCCTGATCATGTCGACTCTTATGGCGTCCACAGCTTCTTCTCCTTCTCCGATCAACATCCTGATCGGCCGTTCGTCAGTGTCTGCAACAAGAAACCTCAGTTTTCCAGAGAGAAAGGAGAGGGATTTGTTAGCCGAACAGTTGGCTGATTTGCTCAGCGACTCCTCCGATTCCCATTACCAGTAAGTATTTAATTTGAATTTGATCGAATTTATGTGTTTGTAGAATCACAACAGTAAGCAGAGGATTATGCTGTAATGGAACTTCAACCAGGTTTCTAGGCAGGCGGATTTGGAGGAGATAAAAGCAGCATACAGGCGGCTATCGAAGGAGTATCATCCTGACACAACTTCATTACCAATCAAGGCTGCTTCAGATAAGTTCACGATGCTAAGGGAAATCTATGATGTATTCAGTGATTAGGAAAAACGGAGATTTTACAACTGGACACTGGCACAGGAAGTTGCGAGCAGGCAAGCCGAGAAGATGCATGTAAAGCTTCAGGATCCCGTATATTCAAGATGCGGAGAAATGGGAGTCTGTACCTGATATGGTGGATCAGCTTGGTGGAAGGAATATGCCGCTCAGCTATCAGGCTATTCCTGCTCTTAGTACCGATTTTCACCATTGGGTGTATTTGTATATGTTCTGTACTTCAAAGAACCCTATTAGTTCATACACTGTGGATAACTTGATTTAAGAACGTCAGCCAAGGAATACAAGGCACCCTTTTAAATATGGCACATTTCCGCAATGAGCAGGTTGAAGTTAACTAAATATCAAATGTGCACTTTTTTCGAGAGTGTCCAAGCATATGGCAGCGACCGCACTGAACAACTCTCTTTGGTCGCTTGAAGTTTTCTACTCGAGGAACCTTCTTCTTGGGTCTACCAGGAGCACGTCGAATTTTAGGTGGCTGCATAGAGTCGAAACCTCCGCTAATAACCATCCACTCACTTTTTTCTGGGACTGGGTAAATCGAATGAGAATAAGTCTGTCTGTAGCTTGCAACTGTAAAAAAGGGATCAGCAAACATTTCTGCACTCTGACCACAAGAAATAAGGGCAGCAGCTGCATGAGCACATGGAAGACCATAGAGTTGCCAGCGCCTACATGAGCATACACGACTCCGTATATCCACAATGTTTGCTCGTTCTGTAGAGACAACTTCAAATTCAACTTCATTCGCACGAAGTACTTGATAGCAAGGAGCATCCGCCATTGCTTCCAAAATTAGCTTCTCTGCAGAAGGTACAAGCATTGAGGTCCAACTCAAAGATATACTTTGCCTTTCTTCAAACCAAGATGCTAACTGGTGACGAATATGTTCCATCAATTGGACAATAGGAAGTTCATGACCTTCAAGTGCCCAGTTATGGATGATCTCAGTTATACCCAAGGTGAAATGGCCGTAACGAACACCATCAAAATATGCTACTGCCCAGAGCCGAGGTGGAAAGTGTGCAAACCAAGTTATTACATCCCGTGAAACCTCCACCATCTCAGAAACTTTGTTTTCAAATTCGGCGGCAGTGAGTGCATAGACAGCATTCCAGAAGATATTGACCAGTTTCGAGTTCTTAAAAGTATCTCTAAAGTTGTCACTTATATAACGTAGGCAGTAACCATGAAAAGCACTAGGGAAATGTTTCTGCACCGCTTCTACCATACCCTTCTGTCTCTCAGATAAAATTGTTAGTCTTGGGATGATATCGGTTCTAACTCCAAGAAGGTTTCGAAGTTCTGACATGAACCACATCCAATTTTCATCACTCTCTACATCAACAATACCAATAGCTACTGGGAACAAAGCATCATCTGCATCAATAGCTGAAGCACAAAGTATCGTCCCTAGATATTTCCCTTTAAGATGAGCTCTATCAAGTTCCAGGAGGGGCCTACAACCTTGTATAAATCCATATATTGAAGCCTGGTACGATATAAAGAGTCTCGTGAAACAATTTTCCGGGCCACTGGCAAAAACAGATGCAATGCTTCCAGGATTAGACTTCTTCAGTTGCGCACAGTATGCAGGAAGTAATCGGTAACCTTCCTCAAAAGTTCCATGAAGGGCAGCCATGCTACGCTCCTTTCCACGCCAAGCTTGCATGTAGGAGACAGCAACACCATGCTGGAGGCGGATGTCTTGCAGGATTTCTTTTGGTTTATACTGAGGGTTATCCCGTATGCGCGCCTCAACAGATCTAGCCACCCAACCAACAGATGCTTGCTGATGATGGAGGTCTCGAACTCCTTCACATGTATGCTCTCCATGAAGGGTTCTTATAGAAAAGGTGGGAACTCCTGGACACTTTGCAACATGAATCCGCCATGGACAACCTTCATTGGAGCACTTAGCTATAAACCGACTACGATCCGATTTCACTATTCTCAAATCAAAATGCAAAGCTATTGCAATATCTTTTAAAGCTTTCCTGCATGTGTCCACATCAGCAAACTCTTGCCCAATAACTAATGAACAATCTGCCAATGCCAGAGACTGATTCGCAGCAACAATAGATGAATCATCCATCTATCTACCATAAAATACACAGTAACACACATCCAACTTCACCAGAGCAACAGATGTTTGCCTCAAGCATCAAACTTCACCTCACTGTAACAAGATAAACATTTATAAACCAAAGTTAAACATGAAAGAGAGTGATCAGAAAATAAATTACTGTTTCACAAGGTTAACCGATATCCCTCAAAGTGATTGCCAAATAGACCTCTAGAGTTCCAGTGTGCATATAAACATATATCAAATCCCTAATCCAAGCATATCAAGTCACCGCTCACACTGCTTTCCGTAAACACTTAAAGCTACTAAGTAAACCTTCAAGTGCAGCTAAATTTATGAATTTTTATGATGTAGAGCTTCACTACAACATTCCACATATTCCAGGCACTCAGAAATTTACAACTTCAAGCTCCAAAATCAAATGCAAACGTTTGATGTCATGCTGAAAAACTAAAGGAGTAGCTTGAGCTACTCAGCAACAATGGGCAAACGCCCTAGCCTTCCAATCAAAATCCGGACTCATAATATAGCTCCAAATCACACAAATCAGAATGCTCCACTCCATCCAACAAATCACTCGTCGCGTCAAT
The DNA here is from genome assembly GCA_035048345.1 of Echeveria elegans. Lineage (NCBI taxonomy): Eukaryota > Viridiplantae > Streptophyta > Magnoliopsida > Saxifragales > Crassulaceae > Echeveria > Echeveria elegans. Next base: position 159,552 of record JAWWMW010000336.1, on the reverse strand, counting down.
TGAATTCACAAACAAACCCTAGGGACGACATTTATCCCCTAAAATCCAACTACGACTGCAAATGAACTAGTTAAGAAACGAAAGCGATTGAGATATTGCCTGAAAATTCGACGTGTGGCTTTGTCCGCACCTCGCCGGTGGTCGAATCGGAACCTGAAAAACGCTGACCGTCAACGTCGTCTCTGAATCGGAATCTGTCGAGGCTAATATCGGAAAATAGGTAATACTAGCTTTGTGTGAGATGGCGCACTAGGTAATGCCACGTGGATATTCCTCTCTGGGCCGAAACATCTTGTTGGGCCGCTATGCGGCTGGGAAATACTAACCAGCTGGTTTGATTCTACTTCAGATTAGTGCTAAACATATCCCGACTATCCGTGTGGACAAAAGGGCCTGATCAGAATTTAATTATTTATTTGTAATGGAATTTAAAATTGAATAAAAAGAGTCCAGGAATCCCAGTCTTTTGATTTAGGGTTGCGAAAAGATAGAAGAGGAAAGGAAAAATTATAGAAAATTTTTGAGTGAAAATAAAATGTATATTTGGTTGTAAGAAAAAAATAAAAAAATAGGCAAAATGAGATCAAATTTTTCTTACAACTTTCTCATGAGAAAATCATTTTTTTTTAATTTTCTTTTCCTCACTTTTTTCTTACAACCAAACGGAGCCTTAGAGAAAAAAAAATCAAAAGTTTATAGAAAATTGACTTATAATTAAGTATTTTTACTAGCCTTTTTCCCCGATTTTGTTGAGGTTATTTTTTTTTATCTTTCAATCTACAGAGTTGATTTATTCCGTATCATTAACAACCATCAGTCACTAAAACTGAAACCTTTGTTAGAGTAGAGCACATCGTGGCCTCTATATTGCAAGCAGGTAGTGCATTATTGCAAAAAAAGTTGCCAAATGACATACCCTTAAAATCTAAGGCCACGTTCAAACAAACAGCATCAAAAAAAGCCTTTTCATTCCCTCCATCCCACCCACCACTACCCTTTTTTGCAACCTTCAGTTGGCAATTGGCATAAGATATTACCTTTCTTTACAACTAGTCTAGCTGCATTGCACTACAGTCCCGTCGCAGTCGCGCCTTTTTGAAGAGAAAACATTTGAGTATAGAATCAGTTCTTGGAGTTATGCAAAAATGTTCCTACATATCCTAATCCGGCTATGAAGAATGCAA
>JAWWMW010000336.1:128275-141694 GCA_035048345.1 Echeveria elegans | reverse complement strand
TTCCAAAATATACTTCTCATTTTCTTAAATATAATATTTTCTACTCTCACAAACACACACTCTCTTTAATCTATTTACTTTTCATTCTTTCTCTTACCTATTTTTATTTCACATAACTTTTTTTTCTTAAAATTTGTGTCCAAACCCAAATGAGCAGGGACGGAGGGAGTATTATTTAACAGTAAACATCGACGTCGTTTTATAATTTATTATTCGCAACCTTTTATTCGAATCCTATTCGGGTACACTTATGTGCAACATTTTAGATACTTATGCGACCCTTTTCTCTAATACATTAGCAACTGGGGTCAACTGGATGGGGATCCGATGCTAAATTAGATAATTTTAAAATGCCCACATTAAGAGAAAAGTAAGCATTTTGTCTTCGAAAATTATGATCCAAATTTTAAAAATGCTAAATTCACTATAACAATTGATAGATATTTCATTTTTATTACTTGTAGCTTTTAGGAATATATATATATTAATTTATGATATTTTTTTATATAAATACATTTACGTGCATAAAGATGGTAACATTAGTTTTTTTTTTGGTTAGATGGGATCATGTGCCCCCATTACATACCATATTTTTCCAGATTTAGTGAGATTTGTCAAATACAATAATAGCCATGATCATACCACTATTAGCAAACTAATCGTATTTATTAATGAACTGTACATCATTCCTACTGAAACAACAGATCTGCTTCGATTTTTTTAATTATATTTTGACCATGTTTTAAAGAAGAATACATAAAGAGGTAGCGACTTTTATTGATCAAACTTGGAAACAGAATTATTCATTTCACGAAATTTTCCCAATTTTATGAATGGCCATTGATTCATACTATTCATTTACAGAAGAATAAAAACAATGAAATAGAGAGCCAATAAAAAGATAAATTACGTCAGTTTTTTTTAATTTATGGGGACTTACACGAGGACTTCCCAGACGGTCACCCATTCTGGTACTGTTCTCGTCCAAGCACGCTTAACTGCGAAGTGTTGGTATGATTGCTCCGATAAATTACATCAGTGCTGGTATGATTGCTCCGATAAATTATATCAGTTAGATTTTGGATAAACACTAATTTTTTATGAAACATAATTACTTATTTCGATAGTTGATTTTGATTATTTCTTTTCTTTTGTTCCGATTAATGCTGAATGTTGGCAAAACAGAAGCCCAAAAGGCATAAAACAGAGCAAGAGAACTCCGAGTAATCTTTATGAAATGAACTTGGCTAGTCGACTGAAATGGCATTAGAAGCATTATTTAACTGGCTCAGCAGGAAGAAGCGGAATAGTATCCTGACTGTCCCATGCCCAATGATTTTCTGTGTCAGTAGAGGTGATAAAATAATTCACTTAGATAAATGAATTAATAAAATTCATAAAGAATTTGTTAAACGGATTAATGAAATCCGTTGAACTAAATGAATTTAAGCAACTATCAGAACACCCACAACCAGAACCGCTTTGCAAAGCCCAAAAACCGTCAGTCAAAGAAATATGATCAGCTGAGATATATTGGGTTTGAGGGCATACTCCGACTATGTGTTTCAAATCATACTGAGTAATGTTATTTACAATCTTGAGACAACAGGCAGCAATGGACTGAGAATTTTTTCCATGAACCAGCAAAAATACCATATTGTCCAAATTACTATACACATCGGGCGAAGTAATTTTAAATCTTCTTGACAATGTATATACCAAACTCTATCAGCTATGTTCCAATAATGTTGAGCAGACTGTCAAACCGTGTGACTATTTCAACCGTTGGGATTACAATAAATGTATCAATGAAACTTATTGAAAGTGCAATCTAATCTAATCAAATTCGTTAATTCATTAATATTCAAACAGTTCCGATTGTCTACATCTTAATTAGTTATATATAATAGAATTCATTGTCCACAACCACACATTCGTTAAAACCTCTAATTTCGTTGCTAAAAATAATAAGAGAATATGATAAAATAAGAATAAGACAAAAAAAAGAAGATAAAAATTACAAATTTATAAATTCATATGTACAAATTCAAATTTTAAAATTGATCGGAATATATTGGAAAATTTGAGGAGAATTGAATGGAGACATCAGAATAAAAATATCTTTAAAATTAAAGAAATAAAACTAGAACGGGAAACATTGAGAGCAATAAGGAGAATCGAACGGAGATATAGATAAAACCGTATGTTCACGTCTGATCCGGCCGTGACGACGGGCTCACCTCTAATTAATTATATACAAGTTAAATATATGTTAGTATATGCAAACCTGTAGTGGCCATAGCGTTGAGTACTACAGTACATAGCATCAGCAGAGTGTATGAATATGCGTCGTTAAAAATGCAAATGTATATTAGCGACCGTTTTAAGTACTTCTGTAAGTTGCAATTTCCAATAATCATACCCATCCATGAATGGTAGGATCTTCTCACTGCCAGTGCAATGCCAGTCCTTGTCTCTTTTCGTACACAAGATTACTATTTTCATATATACTCTGTATAATCATTACATATGAGTAAGGATGATGAGATTAAAAAAAATTTGAAAAAAAAAAAAAGCGAAGAAAGAGAGTGTTTACTAGAGAGAAATAAATAAATAAAATGAGTGACTTTATAGGAGCCCTAAACCCTAGAATGTTGATGGTGATGCTGAACACATTTGATTCTCATTCACACGACAGCACTCAAAAACCAAAAGATTGATAAACGGCCCAAAACATAACGAGAGGCCCACAACTTAAACAATAATTCGCAAACCAACGCCGTATTGAGAATGAAATGCTACAAACGTCGTCGTTTTCTGTACAACATGATGTGGGATGAGGGTAAGGAAAAATCTGAAGAAAAACAGAACCAGAGGAAAAAAAAGAAGAAGAAGACGCAGGGGAATATATGAGTTGGAGTTATGTTGTGAATTTTGAGTTCTGTTATCGTAAGCGAGTGAAGTCGCAAAATAGCGCGGTTGCCGCGGAGGAAACAAAGGGGAAGCCGGAGAGTTATGGAGTGTTTTTTTTTTTTCCCTCACGTACGAGCTCAAAGGCTGTAAGAGGAAACGAAAACCTGGAAGTAACTGATCAATGTCTCAGTATCCGGAGCTGCCGCAATGATATCTAATCATTTTGAATATTCTGTATCTTAAACTTGTTTCCTTGATTGGTGCAGGAGTCGCTATGGAGTTAGAGGGATTCATTGTACCCATTTTTGATTGGAAAGTGAGCATTAGTATTGATCCATATGAAGTCTTCGAGGGAGTCGAATTGACTCTGCTTATTAGAGCAAAGCCTAGAGGTCCTGGAATGCATGGAGCGTGCTGACTTACTGGACTTGAACGTACGGGCTAATCTTTATTCAAAATATTTACGAATTCTTATGACATTTTAAGAAAAAGCTCTCAATGCCGTGCTTCCGGGCCGAAACGCAATAGTGATAGTGGTTGGCAAACCCATTTAAGAAAATTTTTCCCAATCCAAATGGTGAGTGAATTCGTTGAAAGTATACCTTTACTTTACCCATTTAAGACAATTTGATGTTCAAATGTTATGGTCGGGTCAATGGGGTGGTAGTCCATTGACCGAGGTCTTAGTCAAAAACCATTTTCAGGGTCAGAGGTTCGAATCATGACTTCATCATATTTTCATGTTGGAATTTTTACTCTTTTTCTAAGATTTTTTTCATGCCTCCCGCCCGGACGTATAGACCTTCCATTCTTCGCTGGTGGTGTGAAAGTTGTATTTTGTATGAAGTTGTCGTCGCATATGCAATTGATTTATTTCGATTCGATATAAAGGTGTTATAAAGGCTCTGTTCTTTTTACTTTAACTTAAAGTCAGGTCAATTGATAAACATTCACTATTTTTAAAAAGTGTAATAAGATTTGAAATTATGAGTACAAGCTTAAGACTCATTCATTATTGTTAAAATTATTTTTTAAAATTTAAAATAATATGCAAATATAATTTATTAATTATTTTTAAATTTTATATTCAGTTTAGTATCATTTCAGGTTAAAAGAACGGACCCAAAGTCTTGTTGAAGTTGGATTAGCTACCTAAGTTAATATATCCACCTATCGGAAAAAAAAGTTATGTTCGGAAATAAATGTCACCAAGTTCTCTATTTATATTTACCCAAAATTCAAATGTCAAGAATTAGCCATTTCTACAATTTCGTCAGAGCCTCAATCAGATATGAAAAACAGCATCAAACGACAACGTTTCACAGTCTTAGGTTTGCAGAAACCGAGTTTTTCAATCATCAAACAATCATAATGATGCTCTGATCCTCAGTTTCGAGTCGTATCTTATCGCTATTCGCAATTTTATTGTCCGTGTCTGTTGTCAGGTTTATCGATTCAAATTTGGAATCATTCAGAAGCTGCGATAAAGGGGTTTGCTGCAAGCCGATTGAATCCGACATGAATGTTCTTCCCGTCGCATCAGATCGTCTAGGGCTTTCTGTAAGTTCCAATTCTAGAAATTGCGTTTCTGATTCTAGGTTTTTTTTTTCAGCATTGATTTTATCACCTGATTGCAGAAAAGATTGAATCTTTTTAGAAAATGGAGACGATTTGTGTTTTTTCAATATTGGGTTAGGGTTTGAAGTTTGGGATTTTTGTAAGCTGTTGCTAATGTGGCATTATGCTGCTTAGTCCTGATGTTTAAGTGTGTCTAGGTTGAAGACGTATTCAATCCGGAATTGTAGAAATTTAAGGTGTAGGGAAGACCCATCCCGTCTGGTTGAAAGTAGAATTTTTTTGACATAAATGAAATATATGATGTGTGGACTAATGGTTTAAATTTTTAAGGCTTTGGGGCGAGGAATCCATGTTCTTGTACTTTGTTAATGAGGATAGCTGATATGAGATTGTGGTATGAATATGTTGTATGTGTATAGAGTGCTCCGCCGTTTGCTTTATATGATTAACATGGATTTCATTTTGTTGTTGATAATGGTATGTGTTTTGCTGTTCATTTGGTTATTTTGGGCTAGTGTCAGTGTTTGCGGTTTTGGTGTAGCGATTGTGATATATATGAGGTTTTGACTGACGGTGTGTTCATGACAATTTTTCAGGGATGAGTCGAAGCTCGTTTGCAAAATGCATGAATTCTCCACAGTGGATGGCTTTGTGGAGATAAGTGAAAGCTTGACTGACATGATAAAGTACTTGGCCAACGAACCGTCTGTTGGCCTTTTCTATGTTCAACAACATACACAAAATGCAGTACCAAACGTTATTAAGCTAAAGAATATAGTATCGGAGAAGTCACGTGAAGCAGCTCTGCATACTGAAGACTTGGAAGATTCTATAGCTGCGGTCAGGACAATGAAGGAATGCGGATCATATATCGTCCAGGGCATGATTGGAGACATTAACAAGACCTTGGCTGTCATGTCAGTTAAGGAACCGAGAAGGGGGGCTATAAATAGGCAACATTCAGGTTTTATCATTGGTAAAGGTACTTCCTGGGGTCCAGCGACTTGGGGTAAAAGCCCATTCTCTTCACAGCTAGAGACTGGAATAAGTGGTAATTACATTACAACCGTGTTCAAGTCAGCCAAAGAAAAGGCTAGTAATCTCAAATGGCCACCACTTGAGCTCATAGATCGACCATTAAGTAGATCTGAAGAGACCCCTTCTGATTCTGAGCTGATGGTTCCAGTCACAGTCACAAGCACTAGCTCAAGCGTTTCATTTCCCGAGTACAGTAATCCCCCTGTGTCAAGTGGTTTGGAGAATGAACATCAGGAGGGAAGAAACGATGAGAAAAAAGTTTCTAGTCAAGATCTGTCTATACTTGCTGAGGAATATGATGAGTTCAAAGCAGATCGGGAGGCCAAACTGAGAGAGTGGTTGGAAGGTAATAACAGTGCAGGTAATGGAAACAAAGAGAGCCACAAACAGTAGCTCAGTTATTCTGACTACAACTCCACTGGGACAAAATGTACTGATTTTGAGCCAACATCATATAAAAGTTTGTTACAGAAAAATTTCCAGTTCAGTATATTTTCTCATTGCTGGTCAGTAACATTTATTAAAATACTTTACAAGGGCAGGGAATAAGTTCCCTTGCTCTACTGACTGCCTAGTTTTTGTATGCCTTCGTTGTTGGACTCCGTATGAACTGTATCATAATTCATAGCAAAGAATCTTTGATGGATTTGGCATCCGAAGAACTCAAGAGTGTAACAACATGATCATCGGTTATTTGGAGATTTGCTCAACTGATGACTGGTTTGGAATTTGGAGGAATGTTGTTTACATGTTCAGTCAGCAGCCTCCTTGACTCTTCCTAGCCAACCCAACGCCTTCAAATCAGATTGTTTCAGTTCAACGTGGGTTCCCAGCCTAGATAAAATAACACGGAAAAAACCGAAGAAGGAAAGCTAGTTAGATTAAAATGCAAAAATGGGAATTAGAAAAAATAGTTCAACAAACGTGATGCTAGAAGAATTTGCCTAAATAAATGATAACATGAAGAATGTTTTCCACAAATCCTCAACAAGAAGACATGATGTCTTCATATAAAGTATTAAGCAAACACATTTCTGTTTAACATATGGCAGCCGAAGTTCTCGTAAATCAAAAGCAAAATAAAGAAAAAAAACCATGCTAGTTGCTACATGCATTAGGCAAGTTTACTGAAATGAGTGGACTCACCCAAGGTCAGATGGAAGTCTGTACCCTCCTATGCGTGTGCGCTTTAAGGAATGCAGCTGTATTAATATATAAGAAGCTTTTAATACAACCAGTTGCAACTTGCAACCAATATAAGATACTTTTGAGGGTTATCAGGCTCAAATATGAATACAAGCGGTGAAAATGCTCATTACCAATTCATTGCATCTCATTATAACAAGACCAGCTTAATATTGAGTTCATGGAATTGATAAAATGCTTCTGAAGGTTTTGCATTCATACCGAGAGACCTGCGCTCTTAACAATTTCTCGAACTTCATGATTTCGCCCTTCATGAACCTGCAGACAAGGTTCAGTTTTCTCACTTAACGTTCACCTTTATGGACAACCAATGAAGAGAACAGATTAATCCATTCATATGAATACTCTCTAGAACATGACAAAGAAACATAAATAATACTCACCACAATACGAAGGCGAGCCCTTAATATATCAGGTTGTTTGGGTAAAAGCTCAACATAATCTGGAGTACAATGGACACCTTCGACAACTGTTCCCTCACTAAGTGATATCAACTGTTTCTTACTCACTGTTCCATCTATGGTTGCGATGTACCTATCATCAAGAACTGACTGTGAAATTCGAAAGCAGAAAATTTGGAGAAAATATATAGATATTTGGATAGCAGCGCTGAAATAAGCTTTGTCATTCAGAAAAGAAGAAAAATGTAATCTCGAATGGCAAACAATTGGAAGGCCATACAAATGCTAAGATTTCACTAGTCACATATAAAACTAATAAATTTAGATAACAATGCTGAAATAAGCTTTGTCATTCGGAACAGAAGAAAAAGGTAATCTCTAATGGCAAACAATTGGAAGGCCATTCAAATGCTTAGATTTCACTAGTCTCATATAACACTACCCTAATAAATCGAGATGATCAACAGAAACAAGAGAATCAGAAGAATTTTGTCACTTAAATGCGACTTATGTTTCAAATATAAATGATTTAGAAAAAAGGAACTCACTCTTTAGACAAGTTGGAAGAAGGGTGTGAAAGAGCCTGTGCAAAGTCCCCTGCACGAGGGAATGAACAGCTGCATTACTTGATCAGTTCAGTTCAGTTCGTTACTTATCATTCATGTAAAAAAGTGACCAACCATCATTTGTGATAATGATCAATCCAGTTGTAGCAACATCAAGACGACCAACAGTAAATAGCCTCGGTTTTGGTTGTCCAGGATTTCTTTTGTCCTGTAAATGCAAAGAGTGGATATAAATCAGATCACTGGTGAAAATTCGAATTAACAAGTGATGAACTAATCTGTAAGTTTCATAGTACAACTCGCATACCCAGCTTTTCAGATATTCCTCAAAAAGACATATGACAGATTTAGTTTCATTCTCCCCAAAAGAGCAAATGTACCTGTTAAAATGCACATAATATTAACTCCCACAGTCCCAGTGACATAGACAACCACATCAGACACAAAACAAAACAAAAAAATATCAAACACAAACCACCTACGTACCCTTTCGGCTTGTTCAAAGCAAAATAAACCTTTGGAGGTAATTTTTTTGGAAGCCTATTTCCATTGACGTATATTATGTCTCTTCCAGGATCAACTTTAGTCTACAAGCGCATACTTGAAACATCAAGCGGTTAATAAGACCTCAACCATAAAGCTAACATTACATTCTTCATGTAAAATTAAAAATACAATAGAAACTGATGTAAGGAAGCAGACAAACCTGAGGTGCGTTGCAAGGTTTACCATTCACTGTCACACGGCCTTCAAAAATAAGCTCTTCACTACTCCGTCTCGATGCAACTAACACCAACATTTCCAATTATTTCCCATTCCACAACAACAACTATCATATCTCTACCACTTCATTTCCAGAAATTTAATCACGCTAACAGTTTCAAATATGAACACATATCCTTAAATGCAAGCCTGAGAAAATGGGAACAAACTTATACCTCCAGCAGCAGCGAGGACCTTACTGAGACGTTGTGGCGGAGTTCTAAAATTCTCATTATAATATCTCCTAGCAGCCTTGGAATACTTAGGCTCGGCAGTAGGAAGCGAAACTTTAACCTTCTGCACAGCAACACTCCTCTGCACAACCTTCCCACTCTTATTCCTTTTAGGAATCGGCTTCGTCTCCGCCAACGCCGCTAAATATCTCGCCGGCGGCTGAGACTGCATCGACAAATTCCCTTTCTCGTCTCTTACAATCCATGGGATAAAAAACGGACCGGAATCTGAACCAGACGGTCCAAAGCTCGGTTGGGACGCGTCGGATTCGGAATTCGCATGTTTAGGGATTTGTGATGGTTTCGGCTTAGGGTTTGATGGAGCAAACGTAATGTTGAACTCAGCTGCGATACGGCGGATTGGTAGCGATGAGGAGTGTCGATGGTGCGATAGAGTGGAGAGTGTGAAGGAAAGGGAGGGTTTAGCGAGGAAGGTTGACGTCAGGTGTAGCGTTGAGAACGCCGCCGCAGCCGCCGTCTTCGTCGCCATTGACCCTGCCGTTTGATTGGTTCTCTGAGTCTAGAGCGCCACTGCGGATAGGGTTTAAACGACGTCGTATTGCTTTTTAACGGGCCGAGTGATGGAAAAAGGCCCGTTTAAGAAATTGGGCTATAGGCTCACTTTTGGTTGCCACTTTCTTATGTCATGACTTTCCACCCATACAATTTTATTCAGTTCAACACTTCTGACATTAAACCAAAACTTTTCCCGCCGCCATCTTCCCTCCGGTGGAGGAAGAGCTTCTCTTCCACTGAGGGTGTCTCACCGTGCTCTACCCTTAGAAATTCTATAGCTAATTTTTTATATTTTTTACATGTATTTCTTTATAAGATTCATCTTATGGTGAAGTTTGTATTTTTCTATAGATTCCATACTTATGAGAGGTTTTCTATTTCATATTATTTTGTATTTATTTTGTGGTATGGTGGGCTTCTTCTTATCGGTGCCCGGTGCTATGATGGCCCACGAATTCTGTTGCTGGCGACATGTTGCAGCTATAGGGTATGTCCACGATGATGCTGGTTTCCTCATCAGTCCGCACGGTCTTCTTCTGTGGCTAGTCCGCAAAGTCCATCCATCCATCGGTTCATCCGCGTGGTAAATGAGTTAATTTGCTCGAGATTGCTGTTGACGAAGCCAGGTGAGATTGGGTTGAGCGGAACATGTAGGTGTCGGTGACATCTGTGTGCAGCTGCTGTGGGGCCATATGTGAATCTCAGACGCGTCGGATAAGGGGAGCAGCGATGTCTTCCTTCGCGATAATCGCAGAGCTGTCGCGGGGATCTGGAGCAGGCGAATGGTCGGGGCGGAGCGGAGGACTTCCTTATGTGGATGATGGTCTGTTGTTTGTGCTTCCTTGGCACCAACTCCGCCGGTTGCGCTTCCTTGGCACCATCTCATTTATTTTAGTTGGCGGTAGACTTTCTTATGTGGAAGGAGGAGACTTTTGTTCTTTAATCCTTGGGTCTTGTGGGTTACGGTTAACAATGCAAGGATTTTGCATTCTGTTTTTGTTGGGTATTGGAGTTCATATGCGATCTATGCTTTATGATAGATTTTAGGTACTAGATGTCTGTATGTCTTGTACGAGCTTTGTACCAGTTTAATCCAATATCGAAATAAAAAATACTTCTGACATTAGAATATCAACCCTTACGTTAATGCGGAAGAAATTACCAACCTCTCGATGTTTGAGCAAAAAGAAGACTCCACACTGATTCGAGAAAGCTCTTACATCCAAATGAAAAGAATATATACTATGCAATGTTGAAGCGATAACCTTAGATTTCTAACTCAAAGAATTACTCCCTCCGTTCTGAAATGATCTTTCTGTTTGGATTGATGACACGGTAATTAAGGAATAATAAGAGTGTGAGAGTAAAAATAAGAGAAAAGTAAGTAAGAGAAAAATAAAGTAGGAAAGAGAGTGTATTGTGATAGTGAATTAATTATCATAAAATGAAATATATAGAACTTTAAGGGACACTCAAATAGAAAAGTAGGAAGAACAAAAGAGGACAGAGGAAGTACCAATTTATGGAAGCCCATTTCACCCTTCGGTTTCGGGTCACTTAAACAAATTAGAAATACTATCAATTTTGTGAATTGGGAATTTTTGAATATATAAGACGTGAATGAGAAGAAATTCTGCAGTGATAATGACTTTCATGTGAGCATGTGTCGATGGTCGGGTGTGGCAGGGCACATGTGCGTGAGGACAAGCGACAAGTTCTACGGTTTCATTCATTCTAATTAACGCGAACTTTTCTTCTCTGAACAAGTTCCTCAAAATAAATAAAAAATGCATTTTGAATAATTTTATTTTTTAGAGAATCGGTTGGAACCGAAACGAAATATGGATTCGGATTCAGGACAGCGAAGAACGAGATGCCGACATACTTATGTATATTCCACACGAGGAATAATGGGTTTAACGTGACTGGGGCTGGACTGGATGGATCATATGTGGTGAGAGTTTGTCGGTGGAAGGTCGAGTGTCGGCACCGACACGTGTGCGGGCACACTCACAGCACAAACTTAGTAATTACATGTTTTTGCCCTATTCTTTTCTTTATCTTTTTAAGTACGATTCGATTACATACACATGATACACTGGTGTGAAAAATACGTGTGTAGAGATGATATTTTCTCTAGTCTCCATCTCAAGTGCCAATATGGAACTGCGATTTTTTCATCTTTATACGTGACATCTGAATTACGATCAGAATTATCAAATATAATAAACAGACGATGATATTTTAAAATTTTTAAGTATATAGTTGGAACGTTTCACTATTCGGTCCTATTTGCGAACGAATGTTAAAACTTTAGACGATGAAATGTGAGTAAAAGTCATTGTATGTATAGGGGATTGATAATTACGTACCAATGTAATTAACTAGCACATCATCTTGTTTTTCCTTAAATTGGTGAATTTTATATACTGTATTTTTGAGCATGCATAAAGTCAAAAAATTGATAAAATAATTTTGCAAGTTTGAAAGCACTAAGTGCATGTTACTACGGAAGGTCTGCATATGCACTTTGTAATGCACATGGATTATTTTTTGTTAATCAAATTCTTTATTAAATAACAAATGGAAGAAGTTAGTAAAGTGCACTCCTGCATTGTTGTAATTCAAATATTGAGCGATCGTTAAGTAAAGAATGATATAGATAACGATATTTGAAAATACTCCATCCGTCTCAATTTTTTCTTTATATTTGGGGTTTGGGTACGGTTTTAAGAAAATTAAGTAATGTGATATAAAAGTATTAAAGAGAATGAGTGAAAAGTGAATAGATTGAAGAGAGAGTGTAATGTGAAAGAAAAAAAAATCATTTAAGAAAATGAGAAATATATTTTGAGACATTCAAAAAAAGAAATGAGAAGAAAAATATGCGAATGAGATTAGACATAGTCACATGCTAATTAACGAAATGGTATGGGATGAGCTCATAAACCTCATTTCCCTTGGTCATATTTGTCTTTTTTCTTTGGTTGAAATTTTTCTTCAGTTCATGAGATTACAATGCACCAAGGAGACTGTGGTTCTATAATAACCAAAATAGAAAGAGGAGGGAAAAAAAAGAAGGTAATTCACTAATTTGTGTATTTAGATTCGAAACAGCAGATTGTCCAGCTATTTGAAACTACGTAGTTTTTAAAGAGAGTATAGCTTAACTATGTTGTTTTACTCTAACAGCACTTTATGGTTACTGAACTCATCCTTAAAAAGGAATTCTTTATGTTAGTTAATAGGACGATTTGAAAATATTTCAAAATGTATAAGCTAAATGAAAATGGATGCATGCCTTATAAATCAAAAGTCAAAGGTTCAATACTTCAGAGTATCATATTTCTCTCTACTTTTGTGGGGAGCTTGTATTTTTTTTTTCATTTAGTGAGAAAGTGTTGTTTATTTGATGTGTTTGTCAATGAGATGGTGTTGCGTCGTTTGATGACGTCGAATCTTGGTGGATGTGTCGTTTAACTTTGAGAGAGTTGCACTGAAAACTTACTTTTGAGACCGTCATATCTTAGTGGAGTTGCCGTCAATACTTCAAATGATGAGTTTTTAGATTGAATAGGCTAGAATGTTTCATCAAAAAAAATTTGCAAAATGTATTGGAATTTGGATATGTGGTGGTCCTATATATGAGTATGTCCTTGAGAATCAGACATCTTACCTCTACAATATCTCAATCTATTTACACGTTTGTGGCATTATCAAAATTCAAATTATAACCACAGATAGGGATGGCAACGGGGCGGGTCGGAGGGAAATTGGACCTGCTCCGCCGCTGGTCGAAAATGTCATGCCTCGCCCCGCCCTGTCGCGGGGCAAAATTGCCCTGCCCCGCCCTGCCCGACCCGCGTTGGACCCGTGCCCCGTCCCGCCTCGCACTTAATTAAGGCAAACTCGCCCCGACCCGCAATTAATTAAGGTTAATTAGGGTTAATTAAGATTGATTAGAGATTAATTAGGATTAATTAGTATTAATCACGGGTCGGGGCGGCGGGGTGGGGCGGATCCGACGCGGGTCGGAGCGGGTCAATTTTTTTTTGCCCCACCCTGCTCCGTTTGGCTTGCGGGGCAGGGCGGGGTGGATCGGCGAGGCGGCAGGTCCAATTACCATCCCTAACCACAGACCACTCCACTTTTCTATAATGGGTTTTATATATCAAACCGGTATTTTAAGTGATTGAGTCCACTTTG
>JAWWMW010000336.1:89110-114519 GCA_035048345.1 Echeveria elegans | reverse complement strand
ACCCTCAAACATTGAATAATCATTTTTATTATAATTAAATGGATATTAATTGGATAATCTCAGCCATTGATTAGAAGATACATCTATGGTTATGATCTCTTTATACTTTTTATATTTAGACATTTTTTTACATGATATCTACCTTAAGTGATTGAGTCAAATTTGCTACAATCAAGCATCCAATTTGAGACCTAAATTACTGTGGTTGCACTAGCCAAATTTTGGCACTATAGGATATCTATCTAACAAAATACAACATAGATTTATTAATTAGGCCACCGATTGTTGATGCACAAATAGCCTAATAAATTTTGTACATTCCCAATGTCAAATAGCCCTATTGATTTAGACATTCTCAATCATTTCATAAAAATTGGACTTTTACCAAATAGTTGAAAATTGCAACATCAACACCAAGAAGAAGAGATGAAGAAGTGTATTGGAAGCAAACTTTAATTATTTTTAAATTTATTATTTATACATGAGTGTGTGATGCAAAAGAGTAACATCCAAGCTACATATTGCACAACAATGGTGTCAGCTAGCAAGAGTAACATCAAAACCAATTTGCTTTCAATAATGTTCATCTCTGGCCCTAGCTTTTTGTAGTCATCGATTTTAAAAATATGGAATACCTTGTTTTTGATACTTTGAGTAATGTTGAATTAGCTGATTTTATTTTCCCTTTTAACAATGAAATATACTGTGGTAAAAGTCATAAAATAATAAACTATCGAGAAAATCATATAATCAACCTAAATTTTCGGCTAGTAAAAAAATATTTTATTGAATGAAATACATCATATTATGATATGTAAAAATTAAAATTAAATATTACAATATTACAATATTTTTATTATAAATTAAATACTCCAATAAGGTAATATTTTTATTATAAAGTAAAATTAGCTAATATTTTTAATCAGTGAATAGTGACAGGAGGTTTCTGGTGCATAAACTTCAAATTGAAGAAGTGCTGATTGTTTGGAAGGTGCTCCAGAAGGTGCTGCCAGAAGCTTCTCCAGAAGGTGGTCCGGTGCAGATGCCCTTGAAAGAGAAAGAAAAAAAATGAAACATGGTAAATGTGGAATTTCAAGACAGCTAGCAATGAAGCATCATGCTCATCTACCAGCCACCCAGTATTGAGTATCCCCTTCTTCTTCTTCTTTATCAGTTGTTCTTCCCCAACTCCCACTCCAATTCCATTCTCTCCCTCTCTCATCTCATCTCCAGAATTCAAACATAAAATCTTTTCACTGTTTCAATCACATACAAATATTTCCATTTTTAAGGAAAAAATGTCTAATGATCCAATGAGCTCGCTGGCCGACATGGAGTGCAACAACCTCTTTGATCACATTGATGACTTGCTTGATTTCCCTGAAGATAATAATAAAATCGGAGGTGAAGGTACGGTTTTTTCCAAGGTTTGGAGTGCTTCGCCTCATTCGTTGCTCAACCCCGAATCGGTTTTTAAGGAAATGGGAAGTGGCTGTAGCGCGGACCTTGCCGCTGAGTTGTCTATTCCAGTGAGTGATCATATTGTTACAGGTTACAATTCATTGAATAATATGTGTCGCTGCCGTCCTAAAGTGAATGAGTCTTGTGATATTAATTTGCATCGATAAGGTCATGAGAAAAGTTTTTAAGTCATTGGTCGGTATAAGTAGTTGAAATGTTTTATGTTGTAACTGCGCAATTTTGGGTCACTGACGAATTTTCCCGTACTGTGTTGGTGTTGCAGTATGAGGATATTTTGCAGATGGAATGGCTTTCGATGTTTATGGAGGATTCTTTTGGAGCTGGGAACACTATGACACTTGACAGAAGAGAGTTTCCAGTGGCTGATGAGGGAGTTGGAGTTGCTGCTGCCGCGCCTGTGACTCTTATTCAGTTTCAGTCGTCAAGTCCAATATCGGTCCTCGAGAGCAGTAGTAGTAGTAGCAGTGCTAGTTCTTCCTCCGAGGGTGGAAAAATCCTGCCTCTTAGTCCTGAAAAGGCTCGTATGAAAAGAGGGTGTGGAAGAGCACGTAGCAAGCGCCCTCGTCCTCCTACTTTCAATCCTGGTTCAGGGGTGCAGCTCCTTTCACCAGCTCAGTCTTTCATCGATAATCTTGGAGTTTACAAAGAGGAGAAGTTGAATGAGTCCCCTAGTTTGTCGAAGGCCGCAGCCGCGTCAGGGCAAAAGAAGATGAAGAAGAGTGGGAAGCCATCATGCCAGGTCGAAATGAGTCGTGGTGAGAGTAATGCTGAACCTGCAGCGTCTGCAGGAGTTAGAAAATGCTTGCATTGCGAGATCACCATGACCCCTCAATGGAGGGCTGGACCATTAGGTCCTAAAACTCTATGCAACGCTTGTGGCGTTCGTTATAAGTCAGGACGTCTCTTCCCCGAATACAGACCAGCTGCAAGTCCCACCTTCGTCCCATCACTTCACTCCAATTCCCACAAGAAAGTCCTTGAAATGAGAAGCACCACACTCGATGCTGGGTCAGAATTCACTCCAAACAAGGATGCATTGTTGGAATACATGTAAGGCAAATATCCATCATTTAACCGTCGGTAAAGGATTAGTAAAGAACGAAGGTTTAGGGTTCAGGATTTAGGGCGTTCAGCGAATATATATGTGCGGATTAAGGGCGATCTTGTACTGTCTTAGTTGTACTTTGGTTTAAGTCCTCCCTCATTCTTTTTGCAGATTTCCCCGATTGTATCGCTTTAGAACTCATCAGAAATCAAAGGGTATTGGTATCTTTATCGCAATGTATTCAATCCGTTTTCTTTATTCCATATCTAATGTATTCATCAGGACATGTTTGAACAGAAAAAATGGAAAAAAATATTAGATTTGAATATACTAGTTGGAGTGTGAGCAAAGGATGCCCTTAAACCATATGCACCTAAAGTGTCTCGACTCATGACCTGAAAACTTCTAAAATATGCAAAATGCAAACATCTTTAAACCAAAGAAAAGACAAAAGGAGAAGAAGAGTGTGATTGTGAAGCAATATCACACCAAATTTTGCTCATCATAATTTATCCCGTGATGTTTTCTTGAAGTTGAATTTTAAGTAAGATAAAGTGGAAATCAGGTCCCAATTGCAATTTCCACCTGATAGCACTCATGACCCACCTTTTATAGCAATGTTTTGGTGCATATTCAATAAAGAGATTAGCACTAATCACCTATAAGACAATGATAGGTGATGGACTTGGTGGTCCTCTGTGCACAAAACTCTAACACTCCGTTTAGTTCGTGAAAAATATGGTGGATCGAAAGAAAAACAGAATCTAAAGGAGATTTTTATATTGAATAGAACAAGATTATCGATGTGAAGAATAAGTTCCTCATGTGTACCTTCTTCAGTGTGATGCGAATAATGGTGGGGGATTTTCGGTTCCTAGGCATTGTGCCGAGTCGCTTTTTCCTAAGTTGGATTACTCGGCTGATCCTCCAGTTCAGAATCTAAACATATAAATGATTAGGAAACATGACGAATAATCAAAAATGACGAGCTGCTGCTAGAAGGGGAGTGTAAGGTTGATTATTATCTGCAAGCTGGTTTTCCTGAGTTTTGTGTTAAGTCATCAGTGGTCAGTGCTGCTTTGAGAATCCAGTAGCGTGCTGGAATGATGTTCAAAAAATGGCATTTGAGAGTGAGGATGCTTCTAAAGAAAACTGTTTTGTTGGGATGATACAAGCTGTTCAGGCTGCTGACCTTGTCCGTTGGCATAAGTCTCGATGGCGCATGCTTCAGGTATACATACACATTTTAAATCTCAGTTCTCTGCTCCCAATTCAAAGTATATCAATTATGTTTCCAGCCAAATTTTGATTAATAACGTGGAGCGAGTGTGTGTGTCCGTGGTCGGTTGACATAGCGGTGGGTGGTATGCTGAATATGCATCAAGCGTCCTTATTAGTCCCCATGAAAAGTTTGCGACTTGCACAACCCCCAGGGACTTCCTTTACACACCCAACATCCGCCTCCATTCCCTGACCCATTCATTCGCAACCTCTTGTATTACCCAGAAGGGGCTGACAAAGCGCTCGCAGGCATGTTCAATTTGGACAATACCATTTGAACCTACACCTCAACATCCCACCTAATCCACATTTGTTCCCACAATTCAAGCAGTCTTTCAACGCTCCACTGCCAGGACATGTTGCAGCTAATTTCGGAGCTTACCATAGAAAACAAGAAGGTACATCGCATTCATGGACTTTGGGAATGAGCCCCTTAACTCCTAAGAAAAAGGAGGAAACCGAATCTAATGCTTTTGAACGTATCGTCTTGGAGGGGAAAAACTCACAAAGCTTCTCAGCTGCAACACATGTTTCCAATTCTATCACTACCAAATATGGATAAAGTGAGGAGTGTTACTGAAAGTTTTCAAAATGGAAAGGAATGCTCTTCCGACAGCAGGACAAGTTCTGAGATCGAGATGGATCCACAGACGTTTAGTGCTTGGCTTCATAACTAACCAGGTGCTGTAATGTGCGAATACAACAGCTTTAGTGTTTTTTTTTTTCTCTTACTTCATACAGTGAAACAGATTTCATATACTCATTCACGTCGCTTCTTGCAGAGGATTTGCTGGTTGGACAACCGAGTAGCAGTTTTTTCATATTCAAGCTTCAATGAATAACAGCAACAAGAAATGGTTCAGATTTCACTTGGTTCTTTTGTTATCGTCCAGGATGCAAGAATAAATTTCTATTGTAGAAGCCCGTTAATCCTTTCAATAAAGCATTGCTGGAGATTTTTTTTTGATTCTATCAAGTCTTCTATGTATCATGATGTAAACATAATGCTTTCTGTTAAGATATGCAATTTAGAGGAGAGAATGAGTTTTAGATATACTGTGTACCTGAACATGTCACATTGGCAGAAGATTACACACATTAGTATTTAATTTAGGATGTTATAGGACAACTTCATTGCAGAAACCAAGTAGATCATGGGGATGATATACTCCACCATTCTTGTCCACGGAGCAGCGAAGAAAGAAGATCAGTACCTGAAGAAAGAAAATGAAACGCAAAGATGAGTTACCACTTGTAATTCACAATAGGCACAAGAACATTAGAACATGCCTTACAACTCCGAAACAGGTAAATTCACCAAATGCACAGATTCAACAAATTATCTCACAAAACAAAAGCGCAACACAAGAACATAGAACATGCCTTACAAGTCCGAAACAAGTAATTCACCAAAGCACAGATTCAACAAAATCTCACACAACAAAAGCAAATCACCAATCCATCGTTGGCAGAAAAAATGTCGGAAGAGATATCAGCTAAACAGTAAAACCAACATGAAAAGAGCGACAAAATAGCCACATTTGATTCATTAATAAAAACCAAGTCTTTGGAACCTTTATGGATTATTATCATTCCTACTCACCATCAATATGCAAGAACTTTCAACCTCACAATCTCACTATTCAATATTACTCTTCTTCCTCAATTAACCTATCAACATTAGACAAATGCTTATACATACGTTCCCCTCACAATCAAACTTTATCCAGTTGATCACGCACTTCAACCCACAGTGACAGGAACAAGAATGAAACACAACCAAAGCTGACGCACCCGGATCAACACTCAATCCAAAACGACCAATCTCGGAAGACGACCATATATACAATACTGTACTAAACAATTCCATTAACACGAGTAAAAGCACAATTGCATCTTCAACAAATTCAGAGAGAAAGTAACACAATCCAAAATTTTGATTAAACAAATATAAAAAACTGTGCCTAACTCCGCCATAAACTCAATTTCCATCCAATTCCAGAACAACTCCAAATCCAGAAACCCTAATTTTAATCCCAAAAATAACACAAGCAAAATTTACAAGCGCTAATTTGAAAATCGAACCACAAACCTTTCAATTGTAGTAGAGCTCAAGGCCCATGCCATCATGAATCTCATAATCACCAAGAGTGATATGATCCTTATAAACATTATACCACTTCTGAATCCTGATCTTATCAGCCCTAGTTCCGGTCTGAGCCGCTACAAGCTTCTTCAAATCGCCGATCGTGTCATCCTCGTTGCACTTCACTCTCACCTTCTTCCCCAATCGGTCGTTCAACACCACCTCAATCATCTTCGCACAAAATTTTCTTCGAAGACCGAAATTAGGGTTTGGAGACGCTCGATGAGCGGAGAGCGATCTTTATAGAGACGTATTTGAAGTCGGTGGATTTCTTATCGTTGGATTTTTCTTATGCGTGTGCGACACGCGACCTCAAATTATTGACAATTATTCTCCGGCTTTGAAGGTCCTTTTTGTAATTTGGAATAGCTGTGGGCGCGGATGTAATTATTGAAAAGATTCTATTCTATGACGACGACAAGTAAAATATATGTACGAAATCGAAATGAGAGAACAACGAGATTATATATGTAAGGTTTAATACTCTCTATTTAATATTATAATTCTAATTTCAATTTTACACTTTTCAAAATATAATTTTTTAAATAAAATATTTTCTATCCCTCACATTTATCGAACTATTTTCTTCTCACTCATTTTGTTGCTACTTTTATCAATAAACATGATATTTTAAGACGGAAAGAATACTTTTTTTCAAAGGATATAATGCCTGGTTTATCTATCCCTATAGGTTGAAGAAAATTATTAGTGGTTGTTCCCAGCAGCTGTCGAGCCGTGGTTAAAAAATACAAATAAAAATATTTAAATTAATATGTTTGAATAAATACTTTAAAAAATTATGAGAATTTTATTTAGAACATTATCCGGTGGCCGTAGGTTGGCTGAAGTACAGATTGAGCAGACACAGTGTATGATCAAGTGTGTTACTGTGAACAGGCTTCAAAAGTGAACATCTCTATGACTCTCACAACAAGGAAATGCCTGAAAGTAAAATTGTTTTATGCGCACTGCGAGGGTGTCATTGTCAACTTGATGAACAAATGCACTACATAGAGATTGACAAAACTAAAAAATGCAAGACTGTTCTTGTAACTGATTGTTATTGAAGAAGAGAGCCAGTTCCAGCTATGAAACAAGTCCAAACTCATATTGCATTTATCATCCTCTTCATTTCGGCTGACCTTCTGGGATCGGGGTCTGCAATTGCTCTCTCGGTCAGAACGTGCTTCAAGCGACACATTGACTTCCTCGCCTGAATTTCAGATGACAGTCCCTAGTTAGTCTACCAAGCTAAAATCTCAGTTACTGCTATGAATTCAGACTTTATGCACCATGGGCGTATATGTTTCTAACTTTCATAATTGTAGTCAAATCAGAAAAGTAAAAAGTTCCATCAAAATGTCGCACACAAAAATTAAAAACCAAAACACAAGTCATATTGGCATGTGATCTTTAATTTTCATTTGTGCAGTAAGGAAAATTAACATATCATTACAGTCGACATCATTTCATATCATAACTCCAACAGTACTTTCGACCAAAAAACATCAATGTCTAAGGGAATATTGCCAGCTAGAACTGATACACTCAAGAAGAAGAAGAAGAAGAAGAAGAAAAACAGTGCGTAAGGTACTTTATGACGGATTATCGTGAAAAGGTTTAAAACTTTAAATACCTTGGGAAGCCGCTCTGGATTAGGGAACCTGAGGTTCTGAGCCTGAAGCATTTGCCTTTGGGTCATCAACATGTTCTTCTCTTTTAATAAAACATACCAGAGTTTATGAAGATCATCCCACGACTTGAAGCGGAGTTCTGAAGCTTTCCAACTTCTTCCTGAAAAGAAGAAGAAGAAGTCATATGGTATATCAAAACCAATCTACAGCAGTCAATTCTGCATAAGTTCTACAAAACTATCACCATGGAGCCCTCAGTCAATAAATCACACATCTGGATGCAGCAAGCACCCACCACAAGGTAATTAAACTCTCTTCCAATGTATTCTGAGAACTTGTTTACCAATGCACGACCTAATCTACAACAACCAATAAGCTACTGAGAACTTAGTAAAATCACATTCAATGCCAGCCCATTCGCCATTTCCCCACCATGCTCCCTGTAGGATACCCCATATTACTCGATGCAAAGTGCAACCTTTCTCCTTCATTTTTTTGTGTGGAATCATTCAGTAATGAAGAAACACCAACCGTGCACTTAGTAAAATACTAAACTTCTAACACCAAATGGAACACTCTCACAAAAATTCACAGTGCCACAGCGGCACAGCCTAACACATTTCCTAATCTTCAACAAACGCATATAATTCCAAAAACGATACCATTACGCACAAAACCTCGGCACCACATATTTCCATAATAAATCAAACACAATCTTACCATACACAACAGGCTTATCATCCTCCTCATTTCTACTAGCTTCAAAAAACTCCTCCAGCGGGTTATAAGCCATCCGCATATTCATTCCCCCAGCCGAACTCTCCATCCCTGCCGCAGCCAGGAACGTCCTCCCAAACACTCTCGACAGAAACATCATATAAATCTGTAAATCCAAACACACCAAATTCAACAACACACAAAAACCAAATCCAAATTCACCACCGACTAATCAGAAACCAAGTTTAGCAAAATCAATTCAGAAAAAAAAAAAACCATACGTTACTGGCTGCGTGTTATCGGATAGACGATCGCGGAGATGCGGAACGCTCCGGAGCGTAGTTAGGGTTTTGCCGACGCCGTTAGTCTCAAATGGCGCTGTTAGTCATTTTACAAAAAAAAATTTACCCTCCGCGTAAGTTAACAGTAATTACAAAACCGTACCCTAAATTGGTTTGACCAATTCGTTGACCGTCTTCAATGATTAAGTCCGGTGTAGATATTTTACTTTATCTTGACTTTGACTTTTGCTTCTTCTCTCCAAATCCGCAAACAGCAAAACCCTAAAGCAGAGCAGAGAGACTCTGTTTTGTACAACTGATTTGCGTCGCGATGCATTTATGGCCAACGTCGAGGATCAGGGACTCGTTCAAGCTGGATTACTTGAAGAAACTGGAGTGGAATCTTCACAGGATGAACAGTGACAAGAAAAATCGATCGCGGACTGATGATGTTGGTGATAATCAGCAGAGTTTGATATCTGATGAGGTTGAAAATTCGGCGGCTGGAAATGATGGAAAGATGTCGAAAGCTGTTGCGGTCTGTAGAGAGGTGGTGCTGGTGTTGTCTTGCTGCTACTGCTGTTTCTGCTGTGGAGGTTGTTTTTGATTTTGTGGATTTTGATCGTCAATTGATTTGCGTGTTTTGTTTGTTTTATGGTTTCTGTCGTTAGGCATTGGTTTGAGTGTGTGTATATGGGCTAAGCGGAACTGTCTTTATGCCAGGATTGTCGATAACTATAAGTCACTAACTGATGATATCGTATTAGGAATTTATTCTTTTGTTAATCCGGTTGAGTGCAAGGCTTGATCAATTTTCACAGATTTCTTGATGGGTGGTCATTTATTTCCAAGTCGCTTGGATGTTTAGCTTGCAATTGAAACATCTAGCATGAGTGCATTATCCCTGTTATTCTGATGTCAATTATGATCCTACTTGTGTTTTACTCTTTGCAGTCTGCGCTGATGAATAAAGTAACGGATGGAGTCCTGAACAGCAAACCCTCACTACCAGCAGATTTTATTCTGATCTATTGACCTAGTAAAAGTATTTAGGTTGTATGATTGTGGATCCGTAGGCATGGTCACAGTCACCGCATATACCACTTAAGCTTTTATTGTGCAGCAAGCATCAATCATCACGGTATCAAATTTGGTACAATTAGGTCCAGCAGAACTAATAATAGTGAGTATTTATGTGTATTTGGTTTTACATAGAGAAAATGTTACTCAGTTTATACTGTAACAAACTGTATCCTTTTATGAGCATACTTGTATCATTTTGATTTCTTATGTTTACTCTGACTCTATAGTATCATAAATTGTTTCAAGTGTTTCTTTCCGCAAATTATTAGCTTGTGGATAAGACTAGACGAAGTATAGATGAGATTGCTATAAATGTGGCTTCACAATTCATATTTCCTGTTTGAAATCTTTTTGCATATAGATCCGTAGTCTTCCGGGCACATTGAGATATCTCGTGTAATTGATGCTGCTACTCGATTCTTGTGTGGATTAATGAGTGCCGTCTCGATTAAGCCTCTTTCTGGTCGGAGAAGTCAACATTGTATAAAATTTAGAAACAAGGAATTGTGGAACCTTGCAGGCTCAGACCGCCTTAAAATGATGCTGAACATTGATGAGGCGACGCATGCTAAGCTGGTGGGAGAGGTGGAGGAGAATGAGGTGTTGACTTCTGGTGATTTTATCGACTGAGTTGGCACGGGAGCATTGTAGCTTGGAGTGGAAGTGGGGATGGTGCCAGATGAATCACCGGAAACTGCATAATCTGCCTGGTATTGTGCGCTCTGCTTGACTTGAATGTTATTTAATTCCTTCACGACATGTTTTAGGCAATAACACTGTGAATAGCGGGTGGGGATATTTTAATCGAGGGAAGCTGTTACTGTTTAATAAACTACAAGAGAGATTCTTTAATGAATTATTCAATTGAGCGTCGCAAATGTTTAGGGTCTCCAATTGTCTAATAATAGAGTTTGTAATGCGCAGGTTGAAGAGAGCAAAGGGGATCGTATTGCCCTCAGATGTTTTCTTTCTTTCATTTTGTTCTATATCATTGAGTTTTCCATCATAATTTCATTCTGACACTTTGAAACGAGAAATGGCTGATTCGTTTAGCGGAATGGACTGCAGGTTGAGGAAGTCCATGAAGGACTCTATTATGATGAACAGTCTGTTTATGGCCATGAACAAAGCCCATGAAAAGCTCAAATCTCGGCAGGGAGTGATTGGTCGGTTAATAGAGATATCCAAGTTTTACGAATTAGCTGTAATGCAGTTGGATGGTTGCTTGAAGATAGTGGAAGAGGAGACTGATAGCTTCTCGCTGGAGGTAAACCATGAAGAAATGATGTCTGACTTGTATATGATACGTGACAGGCTTCAGAGACGCTTGGATGATACTGAATTGACAATTGTGAATACAGATAGTTGTTTAGCTGAGAGATTTGAGAATGAGCTAAAGCTTAGAGAGGCACTGGAGATGAAAGAAAAGGAGCTTGTTTCTTTGCAGGGGGATCTTGATCAGCTCGAGAGAACAAAGAGCGAGGGGCATCAGGTTTTGTCCAAAAATCTCAAAAATCAGGTCAGTGGAATCGATGATGGTAAGGAAGGGGACATAAGTCAGTTGAAAAATTCTGTAGATATGAAGTTTTGTAGTTTTAAACAAATGTTTGAGGAAAGAAAGTTCAGTGTTGAGAGCAGTCAAATAGATCAACTGAGCTCAGATATTGACAGGCTAAAAGAATCACTGGACCTTGCATTTGGGAAAATGCAGAATGCTATATTTTTATCTGCTGTCGAGCCAGCCGAGCATGAGTGGCGGTGGTCAATTGAGAAGGGTGTCATGCTCATATCTACTAAAGGCCTCACTGATGATTTTCATGACATGCATGAGCCCACTGTCTGGAAGCTAAATTATTTCTCACTTTTGATGAATGAAATAAGGAGCTTGCGTAGTGAATTTGAACAGCTTATGCAGGAAAAGGAGACAGAAGTCAGCCCTTCTCCATCTGCTGCTGATTTTCGGGTCAAGATACCTTCAGGAACAAAAGAAAGGCCTCCATTAGATGACAAGAAAGATAAAAATGAAGAACGGGCCGAAGCTGAACAGGCAGATCATATTGAAGAGGAAGGAAGAAATTATGTTGCAAAACTGATATCAACACATGAAAGAGTCATCCACAAAAAGATTGAGGAACAACGAGCAAAGGAAAAACTCATAAGAGAGAGATGGTATTCAGCAATGAGGAAAGACAGGCAACCTGATGGCCTCAACAAGAAGATCCAAGATGTCATATCCAGATTAGACAGTATAATCAATATGAATCCTCCTCCAAGCAAAATCCCAGGTGAAGTCCACAAAAATATTGTTAAACCAAAGCCTTTAAGAAGGTTCTCCTCTGAATCAGAAATAGAGTTCAGAAACATACCATCATCCTCTATGTTTTGCCAAATTGATGATGATGTTATTGGGCAAATAAGGATAATGGAGCAACAAAGTGAGGAATCAAGAATCCAGTCTTTCATTTTGGAAGAAGTGCATACCATTATATTAAGACACTGGATAAGACAATGTTATGATGATTTTGAAATGAAGTTTGAACAGCTATCTATCACTGTGAGGGTGTTGGAGAAAGAAACTGAAAATTATAAGGCTAAATCCACGTTGCTGGAAGAAGCATGCAAGACGTTTGAAATGGAAAATGAAGACGTATACCAAAATATAGATATTTTGGAACTTGAAAAAATGGAAAATGAGGAGCAATCCATCATATTGGAAGAGATATATGCTGTTTTATTGAGAAGTTTGGCAACAGAGCACCGCAATGAATTGGAAAAAAATTGTGCATCAAAATATTTGTTGGAAGAAGTAGTGGATAAGTTTATGGAAGATGCTATAGCTACCATCGTTGAGTTACAAACTGTCACATCTATTTTCAGAGAGAAAATGAAAGATACGAACTACACTGGCTATTCAGTATTGGCGGAGGTACAGGAAAATTTGATGAATGCCGTAGGTGGTAAGATTCATCAGAAAACATTTGCTATGGTATTCGAAGGCCTTTTTCATGAACTGGGTAAATGTATAGAGAACTTCGACTCTGAAAACCTCTTCAGGGAAGAAACTTATGCAGTAGTATTTGGGGAAACTGTTAGAGGCTTTGTAGATACTCGTGCCTTTAAACAAAGCAAGTTGCTAGAGTGGGGACATTCAAAAGAATCCTTGTCAAATAGCTCTACGGAAGACAACAAAGAGACTAGTGCTTTCCAGGAAATGGTCGATGAGTGGAAGATGAACCAGAATATCGAACATCTGATTAGTGAAGATATATACCTGTTTGTGGTGAAGGAAGCAGCCAAAGATGCTTACATACTGTCTAGAACTTCTGAAGATTCCTCGTCTGGTAAGAACTTACTTAACAGCTGTGAAAATGAAAAGGACAGCTTTATAGAAAGACTGGATTATATGCTCCAATGTCTGGAATCTGCACAAGAGTTGGATTGTACTGAAATCGCTGAAATAATGGAAGGGAATTCAGGTCTTGATCAGAATAGCACAGAAGATGTTGAACCTCTAGAAATCGAGATGGAAGGAAGTGTTGTAGATGTATTAGTTGATGAGGAAATTGATTTTAGCCCTGTTAGACGTAAATTTGAGGATGCACTTCATCAGCTTCATAAAATTAGGAATCTCATAGCTGAGCTGAGGTTTGATTCGGGTGTGAACATTGATCAAGCAGCTCCTGATGAAAGTACCGTATCAGGTGAAGACGACATAATTAGTTTGGTGGCTGCAGATAATCTATACAGAAACAAGAAGCTTGTAACTGGTATCAACCCCAGCGCTGGCAAAGATATTGATCAAGCACCCACTAGTCTTGACTCTATATCAGAAAAAGAAGATTCGGTACATGTTCCAAACAATGCTGACTGTGGAGCAGAATTAACACGGTCGTTGGAACCATCAATGTTTGTTGCAGTTTCAGAAGTTCTCGATAAGTTTGAGCAGACCGCATATGCAAAGCTGGATTCAACTTCACTAAGGTATTATGCTCTCATAGTCTTATTTCAGCCTCAAGATAAGCAAGAGCATTTGGCTGCATTCTCTTTTACATTTAATTCTATGCTGTATGCAGGTTAGAGGTCGCAAAAGATTATTTGACGTTCCTTTTAGAGCATGTGGGATCACTCCAGAGGAATGAAGTTCTTTATAAAAATGCTTTCGTAAGAAGATGCCATGATCTTCACCTAGCAGAAACAGAGGTCTTACACTTTCTTGAATTTCATAAAAATTTCAAGTTTCGTCAAAAGGCTTTCTGCCTCGGTCACTATTCTGTTTTACTTATAATCTCTATACAGGTAGATTTGTTGGGTGATCAAGTGGATTCCCTACTCACATTACTTGAGAGAATATACTGGACTCTTTACGGCCATTCACCAGCACTGAGACAGTACTTTGAGGTGAGATGGTAGAAAAAAAAAATCATATGAAGCAACTCTTGGTGACAAAATTTCTACTGTGAAACAGGTTGATGAGCTCATGAACTTGATCCAGAAGGAGACTAACTGTGGAAGCATAATCAACCCTTTGATTGCATCTTGAGTCAAGATTCTTGACCTAACCAAAGATGGCATTACTTAAGGTTGGTGCAATTTCTGCTGAAGCTTTAGGTATGCCATTGTCAGTTGTTACGATGATTTGCTATTCCATATGTGCTTGAAACAACTGCGAGCTGGTAATCCCATCTGATTACAAAGTTTTCTAAGATCATTTAATCAAAAAATGTGGCAATCCCTGAACTGATCCAGCCAGTAATGTCCAGAAATAGATAATTCTTGTTAGCTAATAATTGTTTAGATTCAGCCAACCACACTTCATAAGAGTGAAACCGAAACTGCTGACCTTTAAACACCGCCAGTTCTTCACATTGCTATATATGCAGTCATCAACATCATGTGCTCTCTTGCTTCTTATTCACACATATATATACTGTTTCATAATCTTTTTGTTCCTTATTTTGCGTATCCACCTGCCGCAAAGGTCTAACATTGGCTTGACTCCCAAGTATTTGATGCACTCAGGCTGATGGATCTTCTTTGCATGATTTATATGAAACACAAGTCCATAGGCAAGTGACCAGCACAGCAATTAACTGCCTTGTTTAGAAAAGTCATAAGCAGCTTCATTGCCCCAGTCAACAGTACTCCTATTTTAATGTTTTTTTTTTTTTTTTGCTTATAGTTCTACTGAAGAATATATGGCAAGCAAAAAAGCCAAATTACATAAAACTTGAGAAGAGACTATCATCTCCTCTGGCGTTTGGCTTCAATCTTTTCCTCCCCATGGTGGTGAAGTCCCCAGTTACAAAGGCCTCCTTTAGCAGTGAACTTTTGCTTTTTCAATTTCCTAAATATCCCTTGTACGCTGTAGCTTCAAGCAAAGAATGCCACCAACCAGAAAAAGCTTGACATTAAAACGGTAGCTAGCAGTTGCAAATGCATGCTAAATTATCATCATGAAAAGAGTTGAAGCTCTAGTACGCTTCAGCTTTTGAGCATGTTTACAAAGTATACAGAGACGTGGACGTGTAGGTTTTCAATCAATGTCAGGTCGTGGTTATAGTGTGTGTGTGTTTATTATTTGTTGGTTCCTTGTCACAATTTAAGCAAAGAAGGATAGGCATAGTCTTTGTACACACACACCACTTTATTCTTGTATACACACTTGCATGTATCATATCAACGCAGGATCAATGTCGCATGGCCACGGTACGAATCAATGCATTATGAGGTCGATCTTTTAGATATAAACACAAAGCTGAAGACACAGCTCAGGAGTAAGTATGCATACATGTGTCTAGACAACACACTAATTGGTTTGCCTTTGTCATACATGTGTTAAATGAAGTAGTTTGGTCCCATATTTGCAAATAGATATTATAGCATATGAATTATGATGGTTTTGAAAGAGAAATGTCCTTTAACTTTGACCAGGATCCGTCGTCAAGTCCCATGAAATGAGAAACCTATACATGAAATAATAATTTGATTTATAGATGTCTGAAAAATTAAAAGAGGACATGAGTGTCGTATATTCCCAAGGAACCAATTGCAGAAGCAACCATTGAATTATATACTTAAACAACATGAACGAAGAAGATGGGTTTGTGCATTGTGGTGGTCCTGAATCTTAAAGCTGTATAGTTGTGTACATACAAGTTATATGTTTTTATCTGTTTCTGCATTCCAGCTTTCCTTGTTTCTTCATGTGTCATTGTTGCTACCTGTTGCTTCCATCTATCTACAATGGTTTTGTATGATCATGATGATGAGAGATGCCCTGGACTTCTGCAAACCCTGGGCTTTACTTATCTCTTCTCTCTCTACCTCCCCTCTCTCCCTGCAGATGTTGCTAAGCTTAGCCTTGATATTTCTCTGCCTTGCTTCACTATATGGTTACGCGCACCACATATATATGAACGCTTTCACTCTGCAAATTCCAATTTCCAAGCTTCATTATATGTATGTATTCTCCATGCACATTGCTAACCAAACCCTAAAACATAACTTTTGAACACTAGCAAGGGAGTACTATACCCAAACTCAATCAGATATGGAATATCATTTCATAAGAAACTTAGGGTCATATTCCTCCATGTCCACTAAAATATCTCAAAATATGGACCCTTAGATATATAATTATATTATCAAAAATATATATAAAACACCTTAACCCTAACTTGATATCTCAGTTACAATATCTCTAGCTAATTTCAAATGCTTGCCTAGAATAGTTCATGATCAGTTTATGAAATTCCTCTTTCACCAAAGAGTAGTAAAACTGAATCCACACCGCTGTACTTATATAATTCCAAAAACAACAGAATAACCTAAGATAATTAACTTATAAAACTCTGCCATTATGCTTTCCCAAGTAACACATACTCAAAAATTAATTCTTTAATGACTTCAGACACGGCGCCTAGCGTTACAATTTGATACTAGACACCCGAATAATGACAGATTTTCAAATAAACTGATGAAGAATGTGTTTCTTGGGAATGCATAATGGCATGGTTTAGCACATATAGACTGACAACTCAAGCATGTGCCCTAAATATGTCAAGCTAGAATTCAATAGGGGGGACATATAATCAAAGGGAATGTGTTTATTACTTAAATATGTTGCCAACCATAAGATCTCTCATCTAATCAGAATGGGAAACCAAACATATATGAACAGAAACTTTCAAACATGTCGAACTGCTTAATGAAGAAAGTCACAAAAAATTGAAAGACAAATGGAAATCAACAACATCAACCTGATTAACACAAGTGTTACACTCTACCATATTCGGATGTTTATATGACCCTTCCGAGTAAAACCTTGAAATGAAACTATGTCGGCTCTAGAGGGTGCTACATTAAGGTATGCTTGGCTCCTCATATACGCCATCCACGGAAGCCATCGAAAAATCGATGAGGTCTGCGAATGGCATACAGGGAGCCAGGCATATCATTCGCTAAGTTAGCACACTCCCGCTAATCTCATATAAACACAATTCAAGAAATCAAAACACACATTATCTCTCGCTATATGTTTTGAAAATTGAATGGGATGCATGCAAGCTCTCTATTTGTGCTGCTGAACCTGCCTTTTAATCTACCAGGCTTTAACAGAAACCTCAAAGGAGTGATAAACTTAGCAAGAGAGGATTGCAGATGCAACATGTAATAAGAAAAATATGGATTGATTTAAAGATCAGATGTCTATATGGTTATGAAAAAGAGGGACCAAGTGATGAAGATGTGTAGACCACAACGAGGAACTTTTTCGTTGCAGCAAACTCAGTCATGGTCAAATTTGGGAGGTGAGTAATCATCAATCATCATGATGAGAGCCCAAGCAGTTAGCCCCACAAGAAAGAAACATGAAACAAAAATCAAGTAAAGAGTGACACGAACAATCAATTACTGTATATGTTGCTTTTTGGTTGTGTGACCATTGCCAGGAAATGAGGGCCAGCCTCCTTGCTTCAATTGAGCAACTCCATTAAGTCAATATCTTTAACTCCAGGGAGAGATGTCAAAAACACATAGAAGAAGAACTTAAAGAGGAAGGAACCAAAAGAATCTACATATGCATGTCTGGCTGGTAGGCAAGCCAGCTAGGGTTAGGTCATCTATTGAGAGAAAATGAAGAAGCAGAGAGAAAGCAAAGAGTAACGAGAGAATGATATGAATGAGGTCTCAACCCCACCATTGGACCTGCTCATCACTAAATATGGTAGCACAGCACTCCCACTAACTCCCAAAGGAATTGGTTGGTGAAGTATTATGCAAAAATTACTAATTTAACAACCCCTAATTATGTGTTCCTAAATCCTAATACTAGTTGTTGTGTATCTTAGTGTAGTCTACTCATAGAGTGTGTATGGGATTACTAGAAAGTACTACCTTTTAAAGTACACATTTTAGAAGTGGAATAATAAAGAAAGATGACATAATAGTGTTAAATTAGTGAAAAGCAAACGGACAACTCACTTGCTAATATATTCTCTGAAACACTTTTTGTCCTGAGTGTTTGGCACCGCATGGATTCCTTCTCTTTATGACTTTTTTTTATTCTTTTTATTTTGCAAATGGAACCCACATAACTTACTAAACTATTTTTCATTAAATTTAACTTTTCCTTTTGTTGTCTTCATTTTCTGTTGAATTAAACAATGGTAAGAAAACAGAAAATGAAATACTTACATTAGGTTTACTTTTAATTTCCATTGGCAGTGATAATTTATGACATAAAAATATGTATTTCCCCAAATCCATACGGAAAATTCAATTTAAACCCTCTCACCATTGCAAAATCAAATTATTAAATATTTGATTCACACCACTTTTAACATTCTTATTAGTGAGATTGTATGTTAATATATAATATAGGGAACATAGATGTACATTCCACCCATTTTTCTTTTGACCATGGAGTACACTAAAAAGTTTAATCTACCCTACTTGCAAACATTGACACCTAATTTGTCCAGTTTGATGTAGACTTCTCTTTTCCCAGCTTATTTATTTTTATCACTTTTTCCTAAAAAATAAAGAAAATTGCTACACCATTTGCATAACATTCGAATTAGAAATAAATTCCGTACACCATTTTTATAATATGTCAATATAAGCTTCCAACGAGTACCAACAGTCGTTTATTTTCATTTTTTCCCTTCTATTTTGCATCTAAAGCACGGCTGTGCGTCAAAAATACGTAGTTCCGAATTTTGTACTTTCTTCAGTGAAAACAAAGTTTCAGCGAAGATTATATTTTGGATCCCTAGAATGCATGATTGCGTACATGTTGCATTGTCAATTTACTGGTCGTCAACAAACCAAGCTGTCACGTTAGGTTCAAAAGATATGGTATGTGTTTTGAAGGAATCTTAGAGTACTATCATGTTCATATGCCTAGCAAGTTGTATATAAGTGTTTTTTTTTTCACATCCACATGAGAACTGGAATGTAGTTGTAAATAACTTGAGAAGCAAGGTATCCTCACAAACCCTAGTTTTGAAATCCAGTCAAATTTAGAAGGAGAAGTGTCCTTGAGGTCATGAGAATATCACAAAAGTCCAATTTTGAGGAGATCAATGTTAACCCCACATGATATATTTCAGACAACGAATCAAAATTGATATCTGAATTGAATTATCTAAATTGTGAGGGATTCACATGTTAAACTATAATCAGTAAAAGTACTTGATCTTCTTTTTTTTTTCTGGTGAGAGGGCATGGGGAGTCTTGAGTCAATGCGGCGTGCATCAGAAAAAGTAGTAGAAAAAAAGTTAATGAGGGAATGCATGATTAATGAGTTATATTCCTTGACACTTAACCTTTTCTCTTTCACTAGCGCTTATACAGAAATTAGGGAATTTAAATTAGGTGCTGCCTTTCAATATATTTTCAGTTGACAACATTCTTGGACTGAATAAAATATCGTTCTGCATTTTCTCTCTCAAGAAAATGATTTCATTTTTAATTCTCAAAATATTTTTTAGATGCTGGCAGCAGATTGTTATGTTTCATCGTAACATTTTCCGACAAACATTTCTTTTGGGCAGTTTGTGTTTCAATTTCCAATTTTCATTCAGACAAAGTACTCTTAAGAGAGAGCAAAAAGAGGTGGATTGACAGTATTTTTACATAAGACCATTGTTGGGAATTTTGATGAAGAAATTTAGGGTTTAACCTGTATAGGATTGGAAGGGAATAAAGTGAACTGAGTCTGGGAATCCCAGACCATTTCCACCTCAATTGGTGTCAGGTTTTGTTCTTTTGTTTCTAATTTTATATACTGGAAATTGTTTAAGGCTCGATCCTCGATGTATCAGCAAAAACCCTAGTGTAGTAAGCTTCTTTTACTCTCTAATTTCGCTGTTTAGTCTTGTTAATTGTAGCGTGTGTGAATACATTATAATCCATCTATGACCCCAGTCGACTTGTGCAAACTCCAATATGCCCATGTCTCAAGCTTCATGTTATGCAGCTTCATATACTCTTTGAAGTTTCAATGCACAATTCATTTTCGAGTACATTGGGAGTTTCTTCTCTTTCTTATACTGCAAAACTATTCTACTAAAATCTCAAAGTAGCTACAAATCCTGCAATTTAAAGATAGCACTTGACCGACCAATGACTCTCAAAAATGGTTGATTAGTTAGAAGGGGACACCGATTTTTTAATCTCAGTTATGCGCACATTATTTTATTAAATTTAAAAATACTTGCAAGAATTATATGATCTCACTAAAAATTACTCCTTTTGTTCCATTTTTTTGTTATGTGAGAAAAAAATCAACATAACCATATTGTTCACATCATATAAATAAAATTAAGATGACTTCAATTTTACAAGTTACATCTGTTAGCTCTACTACTTTAAGAGGATTCGAGTCACTATAAAATCACGTCTCAATCAAAACTTGTGAGGTGCAAGCTGTGCTGATCTCTGCTGGTTTATATATTTGTCAAGTTAGTGACCACAGCCAGGGTTATAGTTTACAACCGTAGCGAAATTACATCAAATGCAGTTTGGAGGACATAAACCTGTCCTTGTTCTCAAACAGATGATTTTTGTATAGTTTTTTGAAAGAAATGTTAACGAACTCTCACCAGGCTGGAATCAAAAATTGGGTCTGGCCCAAAGATATCTTTCGGCCGAAGAAGGCCCGCCCAGTATTCTCGATTTGAAAGGGAAACAGGCCGGCCTGCTTTAGTGCTTTTGGTCTCAGCTCTCAAAGTGATTTCAAAATTAAAACTAAACATTCTATCAACCAATAGTTACAGTGTAATAATCCCACTCATTAATATATTAGCTCACGTTCAAAAGATGGAAAAAATATGAAATGAGACACGTTTCAAAGTCTAAGTGAAAATTGTTTTAAATATTGAATCGTTATCTTACTATTAATAAAGTGTAAGGGTGTGAATTGGAGGTTACTAAATGGGACCACATTTCAAATTTTCAAAATATTTCTGATTGACTACATAATTATAATCAACACCATTCACTATTAACAATAATTTCTTTATCAAAAATATCCCTAATTAACTATCTAATTACACTCAACGCCAGTAATTAGCATAAATTAATAAAATAAATTAATTTTATTAAAATAAATATTAGATGAAATAAAATAATAATTTTTTTATTAATTTTAATTTTATTAAAATAAATCAATAGCAGCACTGATACTAGTTTATAATAACTGAATATTTACTAGGAGTACATGTATCGACTGGGGTGTTGACAAATATCAAAAGAGGTCGAATATTTTTTGGTTAAGTTTAAGAATAAAAAATAAAATAAAAACCATCTATCCCTTTGCTTTATATCAAGCTCCCTCCGTCTCCATTTACAGAATGAGCACAAATTTTAAAAAAAAGGTTATGTGAGATAGAAATATGTAAGAGAATGAATGAGAAATAAATAGATTGGAGAGATAATGTATTTGTGAGAAATATAAAATATATTTTAAAACGCCTAAAATGTAAATGAGAACTATAATATGAGACGAATGAAGTACAAATTAAAATAAAAGAACCGCCGACTCGACGGCGCGTACGGAGAGCAAGGCTCGACTTCTAGATGAATTACCTGCGTGAAGTAGAACAAAGTGCAGCCGGCCCTGTTTTTCTCATCTTTATCCGAATTAATGTTTGCCTGTGCGGACCTTCTAACTTAAAAGTCAACATTTGAACTAGTTGGATTGCAAGTCAAGTAAACTTCCACAACCAGTATGAAACGACATCGTGTCGACATGTCCCTGACGGCCCTCTGTCTGGTCTGGTCTTGCTATGTTTTTTTGTGGGTTCATTCCTTCTAGAAATGCAAAATGGCCAAAGTTTGAGGAGCCTACACCTCAAATTTCTAAAAGCAGAATCCATCTAGAAGAAGTGTCCTCTCCTTCCTTTCACTCGCCCTTAAACCACTCCCATCAGATCTCACATTTACTCGTCCGAGGCTTATACTTATTTAAATCTCAGCTGCGGGAAACTGAGCATATTCATCTCACACCATTCTATTCATAAAATTTTCTCATCACTACCAACATGATTATTTCAAGCTTGAAACCGCTGCTTGAAATGGAGGATGATTATATCAATGATGATGATGACGATGCGTTGTCGTTATGCGATCTTCCTATTTACAGTAGCAGTGGTAGTAACAGCTTCTCTTCCGTGAATCAATACGAGTATCAAGAAGAAGCTAATCCTGTTTTTGAGTTCTTTAGCGCAGAATTGAACTCTAGCGACCGCTCCGCATTTCAAGAAAGTGATAATATTATCTTCTGTGGCAAACTCATTGGTCGCAAAAATGTCGTCAATCAAAAGAATGTTACAACAAAGCCTAAGAAACAGGGCCTTCTGTTTTCATGGAAGAGGCTCAAGATCGCGTCTTTCTCCTTTAGAAAGTCCAAATCTAAAAGCAAATTGCTACGCAAGACCGAATCTGATTCGTCGTCATCAGAGAAGAAAGTGTCAACATTACTGGCAAGTCCAACAAAGTCGAAATGGTACTTATTCATGTTCGGGCAGACGAGGTTTCCGCAAGCGATGACTATGGATTTGAGTGACTTGAAAAGCAGACAGCAGCGGCTTCGGTGCTCTCCATCTATATCGATGAACCATCGAGCGACGGAAGGTGGAGGAAGTAGTGGTGACAATGGCTTTGGCAGTGGCAGGGGAAGAAGAGGGATTTGGTCGCTGTTGAAGGAATCAGTGACCATCAGTGTGGGAAAGACTAGTGCTAACGACGTTGTTAGAGCTGTTGGCTGCATTTCTCTTGTGTAAAATGGTTGAATTTTATAGTAATTTCTTATACTTGGGGTGT
Organism: Echeveria elegans; assembly: GCA_035048345.1. NCBI lineage: Eukaryota > Viridiplantae > Streptophyta > Magnoliopsida > Saxifragales > Crassulaceae > Echeveria > Echeveria elegans. The sequence continues at coordinate 91,524 of JAWWMW010000336.1, read as the reverse complement.
CTAATTGTACTCGATCAAAACTTACTGGCTATTTCCAAAAATACCGTACAGTATCAAACGAAGCCGTTAAGTACAGCACAATCCAGCCGTCGATCTAGAAACAAAGGACTATCACAACAATCCAACGGCGGTGAAAAAACTCTGAATAAAATAATGCGTATACAACACTCGCATTCGCCGATTCAAGGTACGATCGCTCCTCCGACCACGTACATACACCATCTCTGGTAACACATTGCGTACTGATTTTTGATTCGTTTCTCGTTGATCATGTTCGTTTGTGTATTCAATTTTATGTATAATCTGGTCGATGTTGTTGCATGGCAATCGGATTGGTTCATTTTGATCTCAATCGGTTTTTTGTTGTTCGGTTTTTGTGCTTAGTTTGTTGACGGACCGATCGAACTGTTTTTTTTTGTGATCTGACGTTTGTTGATGCGTTTTGTAATGATTTGATTTGATGTATAATCTGCAGAGTAGTTCTAAGTTGCAATGGGAAAAGAGAAGACTCACATCAGCATTGTGGTGATTGGCCTTGGACATGTGGATTCTGGGAAATCCACAACTACGGGATACTTGATCTACAAGCTTGGAGGATTTGAAAGCGTGTGATTGAGAGGTTTGAGAAGGAAGCTGCTGAGATGAACAAGAGGTAACTAAAATATGCTTGGGTGCTTGACAAGTTGAAGGCTGAGCGTGAGCTGGTATTACTATTGATATCGCGCTGTGGAAGTTTGAGAAGACGAAGTACTATTGTACTGTTATTGATGCACCTGGACATCGTGATTTTATTAAGAATCTGATTACTGGAACTTCTCAGGCTGACTGTGCTGTGTTTATTATTGACTCTACTACTGGAGGATTTGAGGCCGGTATTTCTAAGGATGGTCAGACCTGTGAGCATGCCTTTCTTGCTTTCACCCTTGGTGTCAAGCAGATGATCTGTTGCTGTAACAAGGTCTGAATCGAATCCTTTATTTGAAACTGGTATATTCCGTTGATCGTGTGTTAAATAGTGGTGTGGAGCTAGTGTATTTACATGTTGTTGTGCAGATGGATACAGCTACACCCAAGTACTCAAAGGCGAGGTATGATGAAATTGTGAAGGAAGTATCTTCATACTTGAAGGTGGGGGGATACAACCCTGAGAAGATTCCTTTGTTCCCATCTCTTGGTTCGAAGGCTTCAATATGATCGAGAGGTCCGCCAACCCTGATTGGTACAAGGGACCAACTCTTCTTGAAGCTCTTGACATGATTCAGGAGCCAAAGAAGCCATCAGACAAACAATTTCATCTGCCTCTTCAGGATGTTTACAAGATCGGATGTATTGGAACTGTCCCTGTGGGTCGTGGGGAAACAGGTATCCTCAAGCCGGGTATGGTCGCTTTTGGCCCAAGTGGACTGACTACTGAAGTTAAGTCAGTTGAGATGCACCACGAAACTCTTCAGGAGGCTCTTCCTGGTGACAATGCGTTGGCTTCAACGTCAAGAATTTTGCTGTCAAGGATCTCAAGTGTGGGTAATGTCACATCAAACTCCAAGGATGGATGACCCTGCCAAGGAAGCTGCTAACTTCACATGGCAGGTTATTATCATGAACCACCCTGGACAGATTGGAAATAGATATGCCCCAGTTTGGACTTCCACACTTCTCACACTGCTGTTAAGTTTGCTGAGATCCTAACCAAGATTGATAGACGATCCGATAAGTAGCTTGAGAAGGAACCCAAGTTCTTGAAGAATGGTGATGCTGGTATGGTGAAGATGGTTCCAACCAATCCTATGGTTGTGGAAACCTTCTCCGAGTACCCTGTTGGGCGTTTGCGGTGCCTGACATGATGCAGACAGTGGCTGTGGGTGTTATCAAGAGCGTGTCAAACTGCCTGGAGTTACATATCTACTGTTTCAGACCGCAGTGTACAAATTAAAACAGACATTATTTTGTGTTTCCACGCCAAATACCAAATCAGGTTCCTTCTTAGTTGAATATCATAAAAAGTTCTGCAATGATGGTTAGTACACCATTTCCGAGTTGGCTTAAATAGGTTCACGCCCTAGAAATAGAGGTATAATGTAAAGTGGCCGTGTTCTTTATACATGCCCTATGTGCATTTACAAAACTTGGCGGTCACGGCCAACAAAAAGTTTTCTCTGAGCAATTTTGGAACACATAAACGGTATAGACATTTACATAATCAATTTAATATGACAAGTGATGAAGACGGCCGCGCTGAGTATGGAGAATAATGGCATCAACTTAATCAGAGGCAAAAAAGGTAGAGAGAGATATATATAGTAGTAAGAAATCTGTACTTCCTACGGTTTGGGGTAACTGTTTTGATAGGGATAGCTTTGCCGTGCTTGTTGCAGTTGTGAAATTGATGCGACTGGGGTGGCATTAGAAGAAAAAGA